>SJYC01064282.1:0-31424 GCA_006408675.1 Madoqua kirkii | reverse complement strand
ACTAAACTGAACTAAACTGAACCTAAAAACATATATTTTCCAAATCATAATTATAGCTATACCTATATATATATTAATGGCTTCTCTGGTGGCTCAGTGTTAAAGAATCCATCTGTCAATGCAGGAGACTCGGTTTCGATACCTTGGTTGGGAAGACCCTTGGAGAAGGAAATGCAGCCTACAACAATATTCTTGCAGGGGAACTCCCATGGACAGGCAGGCTACAGTCTATGGGTATGCAAAGATTCAAAGGTGACTTAAGGACTACACAACAATATATATAGATACATAGACGTTAAGATTAAAATTATCCATTTTGTGGATACATGTATATGTATAGCTGAGTTCCTTGCTGTTCACCTGAAACTACTTCAACATTGTCAATTGGCTACACCCCAATGCAAAATAAAATGTTTAAAGTTACAAAATAAAATTATCCATTTTGTAGCTAAGTTGTCATTGCAGTATTTCTAAATACTTTTCATAGTTATCTCCACTGCAGGTCTGTTTTTGATTATTACAATCAGTTGCCAATCATAAGACACGAAGAGGGAAAACTCCAATATGTCTAGAACAAGTCCTCTGTTATAACCCATTCTTGGTATGGCCAATTTGTTCTCAACCTTAGTCAACCTCATACTTTCACTTTATAACCATTCATTCATTTGCTTTACAAATACTAAATGAGCTCTTTCTGTGGGCTACTCTCTGGGCCACCCTCTAGAACATAACCTGTAAGGCACAGCTTCTTAAATCCTGATAGCTTTTCCTCTTCTCAACTGAATTCATCCTGATCTAAAGATAAAATTCAAGTGTAACAAGAACTGGTCTTAAAACTAGACTTGAGGGGCTTCTGTGGTGGTCCAATGGTAAGTAATCCACCTGCCAATGCAGGAGACACAGGTTTCATCCCTGGTCTGGGAAGATCCCCCGTGTGGGGGACAACTAAACCCGTGTGTCATTACTACTGAGCCAGTGCTCTGAAGACTGTGCATGGAGCACCCATGCCTGCAACAAGAGAAACAACTGCAATGAGAAGCCTACACACCAGAACTAGGGAGCAATCCCCGCTCACTGCAGCTAGAGAAAGCATGTGCAGTAATGCAGGGCCAGCGCAGCTAAAAATAATAAATATTAAATCATAAAAAAACAGCCTTTAGTCTCATCGCTATCCACATCTTTCCCCTTTGCCATTCCTCTCTATAGTGACTTTTCCTATTTAAGACTATTCCTTAAGTTATTGGCAGAAAGTTTCACTGGCTGCTTGTGGCCTCCACATTTTACTCATATAGCCTGTGCAACAAACTGCTTTCTGAGCTTCCCAGAGACAGCTGCTCTCCCAGACCTTGTTGCTTGTCTGGATGATTAATTCTCAAACTTTTTGGTCTCAAGTTCTCTTTGCACTGAAAATGGAGGATGCCAGACAGCCATCATTCATGTGCGTCCGTGCTTAGTCACTCAGGCATATCTGACTCTCTGCGACCTCATGGATGGCAACCGGCCAGGCTTCTCTGTCCATGAGGATTCTCCAGGCAAAAATACCGGAGTGAGTTACCATGCCCTTCTCCAGGGGATCTTCGCAACTCAGGGATCGAACTGGGGTCTCCTGCATTGCAAGAGGACTCTTTACCAGTTGAGCCACCAGGGAAGCTCACTGTTTATGTAGGTTGCCTATTTTATGTTTACTTGAAATTCAATTTAAGGAAATTTCAGTAATTTGTGTTAATAACAAACCCATTTAAATTTTGGGGGGCTTCACTCTAAGGTACATGGGATCTTAGTCCGTTGACCAGATGTTGAACCTGGGCCTCCTGCAGTGGAACTGCAGAGGCTTAACAACCTGACTACCAGGGATGGCCCTAGATTTAAACAATTTTATGAAAGATTGTTTCCCAGAAAAAGTGGCACATTTTACAGTTTTGCAAACATATTTAATGTCTGACAATAGGAAACAAATTGATTCTCATAACTGGTGTGATGTAACATGTCATGTAGCCTTTGGAAAATTCCACTATACATTTGTGAGAGCATGAGGGAACAAAGTAATATCTTATTATTATGATAACAGTTTCATGGGATCTCTTGCCCCAGCCTGAGGTTCCCTGGCTACCAGTTTTAGAACTGCTGCAATCCGTGATCTACAAAATATAGAAACGGCCCATACAACTTAACAACAACCACCAACCAAATGGAAAAAAAAATGGGCAGAAGACAAAACAGACATTTCTCAAAGAAGACATACAGTTGGCCACAGGCATATGGAAAGATGCTCAACATCACTAATTATTAGAGAATCACGAGTTATTAGAGAAATGCAAATCAAAACTATAATGAAGTACCAACACACACCAGTCAGAAGAGCCCTCATTAACAAGTCTACAAGTAACAAATGCTGGAGAAGACGTGGAGGAAAGGGAACCCTCCTACACTGTTGGTGGGAATGTAAGTTGCCGCTATGGAAAACACTATGAAGTTTCCTCAGAAACTAGAATTACCATACGATCCAACAATTGCACTCCTGGGGATACATCAGAAAAAACAATAATTCAATAAGATACATGCACCCCTATGTTCATAGCAGTACTGTTCACAATAGCCAAGACATGGAGGCAACCTAAATGTCCATCAGCAGGTAAGTGGATAAAGAACATGTGGTACACATACAGTGGAATACTATTTAGCCATAAAAGAATGAAATAATGTCATTTGCAGTGACATGGATGCAACTAGAGATTTTCATACTAAGTGAAATAAATCAGAGAAAGACAAATACCACATGATATCATATCACTTTTATGTGGAATATAAGGTACAAGTGAGAGAGTGAACTGAAGTCACTCAGTCGTGTCTGACTGCAACTCATGGACTGTATCCTACCAGGCTCCTCTGTCCATGGAATTTTCCAGGCAAGAGTACTGGAGTGGGTTGCCATTTCCTTCTCCAGGGGATTGAACCCAGGTCTCTCCCACATTGCAGGCAGACACTTTACCATCTTTGCCACAAGCAAACCTATCTGCAAAACAGAAATAGGTTCACAGAGAATAGACTTGTACTTTCCAAGGGGGTTGTGGGGGAGAGGGAGGGATGGACTAGAAGTTTGGGGTGCATAGATGCAAACTATTACGTTTAGAATGGATAAAGAAAAGCTCTTACTGTATAGCACGGGGGACTATATCCAATCTGCTGAGATAAATAATGGAAAAGAATATGAAAAATAATCAGTTCAGTTCAATCACTCAGTCCTGTCTGATTCTTTGTGACCCATGGATTGCAGCACGCCAGGCCTCCCTGTCCATCACCAACACCTGGAGCTTACTCAAACTCAAGTCCATTGAGTCAGTGATGCCATCCAACCACCTCATCCTTTATCATCCCCTTCTTCTCCCGCCCTCAGTCTTTCCCAGCAACAAGGTCTTTTGAAATGAGTCAGTTCTTTGCATCAGGTAGCCAAAGTATTGAAGTTTCAGCTTCAGCATCAGTCCCTCCATGAACACTCAAGACTAATCTCCTTTAGGATGGACTGGTTAGATTTCCTTGCGGTCCAAGGAACTCTTAAGAGTCTTCTCCAACACCACAGTTCAAAAGCATCAATTCTTCGGTGCTCAGCTTTCTTTATAGTCTAACGCTCACATCCATACATGACCACTGGAAAAACCTTAGCCTTGACAAGACGGACCTTTGTTTTCAAAGTAACATCTCTGCTTTTTAATATGCTGTCTAGGTCGGTCATAACTTTCCTTCCAAGGAGTAAGCATCTTTTAATTTCATGGCTACAGTCACCATCTGCAGTGATTTTGGAGACCCTCCAAAATAAATCTGTCACTGTTTCCACTGTTTCCCCACCTATTTCCCATGAAGTGATGGGACCGGATGCCATGATCTTCGTTTTCTGAATGTTGAGCTTTAAGTCAACTTTTTCACTCTCTTTCACTTTCATCAAGAGGTTCTTTAGTTCTTCACTTTCTGCCATAAGGGTGGTGTCATCTGCATATCTGAGGTGATTGATATTTCTCCCAGCAATCTTGATTCCAGCTTGTGCTTCCTCCAGCCCAGCGTTTCTTATGATGTACTCTGCATATAAGTTAAATAGGGAGGGTGACAATAAACAGCCTTGACATACTCCTTTTCCGAACCAGTCTATTGTTCTATGTCCAGTTCTAACTGTTGTTTTCCGACCGGCATACAGATTTTCAAGAGGCAGGTCAGGTGGTCTGGTATTCCCAACTCTTTCAGAATTTTCTGCAGTTTATTGTGATCCACACAGTCAAAGGCTTCGGCACAGTCGATAAAGCAGAAATGCATATGCATATAACTGCATATGTTAATACATAACAGCATAAGTTAATACAACATTGTAAACCAACCATGCTTCAATTTAAAAAAAAGAACTGCTGCCCTAGCCTGTGTTGGGCAAGGTGCAGAGTGGATGTTGAGAGTCAGAGTTTAGGAAAGTAATGTGGCTGCTGTAGATCTCCCATATTTGAAGAAAATACAGCCTCCTCTCTTATTTAGTCTGCATTTTTATCACAGTATGAATTGGGGCTCATGGCAGTGCTGGGTTCTTCCATCCTCTGACACAGCTGTTCCACTGTTTTCATCCCTATTACTGCAGAGTCACTGAAGGGCACTAGGGCTTCCCCCTTACATAGGTAATTGGTCAGAATTCTGGGATAGTTTTGCAAAACTTCCATGGGATATGTACTAAATTTTAGAGGAGTCTATATTTTCTTTAAATGGAAGACCTAGACCAGTCTAATGTCACTGCAACCACATCAGTTTTCTGAACTAACTCTCAACATGCCCAGAACCTTAGAAGTGCTGGCAACATAATAGAATTTGAACTAGTCAGTTTCCTATTGAGCTATGGAGTTACTTCCGTGTTACTTCAATAGTCTTGTGTTCTTTTCCTCACTTTTAAAACTAATTGTTGGGAGAAAGACTACATTCTGAGCTACTAAAAGGTGGGAGGTTTTGAGTGAGCATGCAAAAGAACTTGTTGTTTGTTCTCCCTTCTCCCTGCCGCAAGCCGGTACCCCAGTAAGGCCTTGCCTAAAAATATAGTGAGATTTTTTTTTTGTTACAACAGTCCTTTGTTATTTTCTTTTTAATCTTTCTAGATCTACATATAAATAGTGGAATATTATTCATCCATAAAGAAGAATGAAATAATGCCATTTGCAGCAATATGGATAGATCTAGAGATTACCATACTATTAATAAGTCAGACAGAAAAGAAACATATCATATGGTATCAGTTATATGTGGAATCTAAAAAGATGATACAAATGAACTTATTACAAAACAGAAACAGACCCACAGATTTTGAAGATAAACTTATGGTTACCAGAGGTTAAAGGTAATGGGGAGGGATAAGTTAGTCAAATGCTGGAGAAGACGTGGAGGAAAGGGAACCCTCCTACACTGTTGGTGGGAATGTAAGTTGCCGCTATGGAAAACACTATGAAGTTTCCTCAGAAACTAGAATTACCATACGATCCAACAATTGCACTCCTGGGGATACATCAGAAAAAACAATAATTCAATAAGATACATGCACCCCTATGTTCATAGCAGTACTGTTCACAATAGCCAAGACATGGAGGCAACCTAAATGTCCATCAGCAGGTAAGTGGATAAAGAACATGTGGTACACATACAGTGGAATACTATTTAGCCATAAAAGAATGAAATAATGTCATTTGCAGTGACATGGATGCAACTAGAGATTTTCATACTAAGTGAAATAAATCAGAGAAAGACAAATACCACATGATATCATATCACTTTTATGTGGAATATAAGGCACAAGTGAGAGAGTGAACTGAAGTCACTCAGTCGTGTCTGACTGCAACTCATGGACTGTATCCTACCAGGCTCCTCTGTCCATGGAATTTTCCAGGCAAGAGTACTGGAGTGGGTTGCCATTTCCTTCTCCAGGGGATTGAACCCAGGTCTCTCCCACATTGCAGGCAGACACTTTACCATCTTTGCCACAAGCAAACCTATCTGCAAAACAGAAATAGGTTCACAGAGAATAGACTTGTACTTTCCAAGGGGGTTGTGGGGGAGAGGGAGGGATGGACTAGAAGTTTGGGGTGCATAGATGCAAACTATTACGTTTAGAATGGATAAAGAAAAGCTCTTACTGTATAGCACGGGGGACTATATCCAATCTGCTGAGATAAATAATGGAAAAGAATATGAAAAATAATCAGTTCAGTTCAATCACTCAGTCCTGTCTGATTCTTTGTGACCCATGGATTGCAGCACGCCAGGCCTCCCTGTCCATCACCACCTCCCGGAATTTACTCAAACTCAAGTCCATTGAGTCAGTGATGCCATCCAACCACCTCATCCTTTATCATCCCCTTCTTCTCCCACCCTCAGTCTTTCCCAGCAACAAGGTCTTTTGAAATGAGTCAGTTCTTTGCATCAGGTAGCCAAAGTATTGAAGTTTCAGCTTCAGCATCAGTCTTTCCACGAACACTCAAGACTAATCTCCTTTAGGATGGACTGGTTCGATTTCCTTGCGGTCCAAGGAACTCTTAAGAGTCTTCTCCAACACCACAGTTCAAAAGCATCAATTCTTCGGTGCTCAGCTTTCTTTATAGTCTAACGCTCACATCCATACATGACCACTGGAAAAACCTTAGCCTTGACAAGACGGACCTTTGTTTTCAAAGTAACATCTCTGCTTTTTAATATGCTGTCTAGGTCGGTCATAACTTTCCTTCCAAGGAGTAAGCATCTTTTAATTTCATGGCTGCAGTCACCATCTGCAGTGATTTTGGAGACCCTCCAAAATAAATCTGTCACTGTTTCCACTGTTTCCCCACCTATTTCCCATGAAGTGATGGGACCGGATGCCATGATCTTCGTTTTCTGAATGTTGAGCTTTAAGTCAACTTTTTCACTCTCTTTCACTTTCATCAAGAGGTTCTTTAGTTCTTCACTTTCTGCCATAAGGGTGGTGTCATCTGCATATCTGAGGTGATTGATATTTCTCCCAGCAATCTTGATTCCAGCTTGTGCTTCCTCCAGCCCAGCGTTTCTTATGATGTACTCTGCATATAAGTTAAATAGGGAGGGTGACAATAAACAGCCTTGACATACTCCTTTTCCGAACCAGTCTATTGTTCTATGTCCAGTTCTAACTGTTGTTTTCCGACCGGCATACAGATTTTCAAGAGGCAGGTCAGGTGGTCTGGTATTCCCAACTCTTTCAGAATTTTCTGCAGTTTATTGTGATCCACACAGTCAAAGGCTTCGGCACAGTCGATAAAGCAGAAATGCATATGCATATAACTGCATATGTTAATACATAACAGCATAAGTTAATACAACATTGTAAACCAACCATGCTTCAATTTAAAAAAAAGAACTGCTGCCCTAGCCTGTGTTGGGCAAGGTGCAGAGTGGATGTTGAGAGTCAGAGTTTAGGAAAGTAATGTGGCTGCTGTAGATCTCCCATATTTGAAGAAAATACAGCCTCCTCTCTTATTTAGTCTGCATTTTTATCACAGTATGAATTGGGGCTCATGGCAGTGCTGGGTTCTTCCATCCTCTGACACAGCTGTTCCACTGTTTTCATCCCTATTACTGCAGAGTCACTGAAGGGCACTAGGGCTTCCCCCTTACATAGGTAATTGGTCAGAATTCTGGGATAGTTTTGCAAAACTTCCATGGGATATGTACTAAATTTTAGAGGAGTCTATATTTTCTTTAAATGGAAGACCTAGACCAGTCTAATGTCACTGCAACCACATCAGTTTTCTGAACTAACTCTCAACATGCCCAGAACCTTAGAAGTGCTGGCAACATAATAGAATTTGAACTAGTCAGTTTCCTATTGAGCTATGGAGTTACTTCCGTGTTACTTCAATAGTCTTGTGCTCTTTTCCTCACTTCTAAAACTAATTGTTGGGAGAAAGACTACATTCTGAGCTACTAAAAGGTGGGAGGTTTTGAGTGAGCATGCAAAAGAACTTGTTGTTTGTTCTCCCTTCCCCCTGCTGCAAGCCGGTACCCCAGTAAGGCCTTGCCTAAAAATATAGTGAGATTTTTTTTTGTTACAACAGTCCTTTGTTATTTTCTTTTTAATCTTTCTAGATCTACATATAAATAGTGGAATATTATTCATCCATAAAGAAGAATGAAATAATGCCATTTGCAGCAATATGGATAGATCTAGAGATTACCATACTATTAATAAGTCAGACAGAAAAGAAACATATCATATGGTATCAGTTATATGTGGAATCTAAAAAGATGATACAAATGAACTTATTACAAAACAGAAACAGACCCACAGATTTTGAAGATAAACTTATGGTTACCAGAGGTTAAAGGTAATGGGGAGGGATAAGTTAGGAGTTAGGGACAAATATATACATACTACTATATATAATATTGATAATCAGGGAATTTGCAGTGGTTAGGATGTTGCAGTTTCCCTGCCAAGGGCCTGGGACAATCCCTGCTCGGTGAACTAAGATCCTGCAAGCCAAGCAGTGTGGTCATAAATAAAAAATAAAATAAAATGAAATAGATAACCAGATAACCACAAGGACCTACTGTATAGCACAGGGAACTCTATTCAATATTCTGTAATAATTTATATGGGAACAGAATCTGAAAAAGCATGGATATATGTATAACTGAACCACATCACTGTACATCTGAAACTAACACAGTATTATAAATCAACTATATCCCAATATAAAGAACAATTTAGGTAGAGAACAGGCAGAAGCCTGAAAATCAAATAAAAGTATATAATTTTTTAAAAATTAATTTATTTGGTTGTGCCAGTCTTAGTTGCAACATGCGAGTTCTTAGTGGCAGCACGTGGGATCTAGTTCGCTAACCAGAAATCAAACCCATACGCTTTGCATTGGGAGCATGGAGTCTTAGCCACTGGACCATCAGGGAAGTCCCCAAAGTATATGATTTAAATAACAGTTCAGAGAAAGGAATAAGCAATACCCCAGGGTATTGAATGCTTTAAATGTTCGACAAATGACAACATACCCATAACTTCTGGCTAGTTAGAACCTAAATAGGCATTAGAAAACAGTGGGATTAATAACACCAATGTTTGTGATATATGAAAGCTGTTGGGAGTAAATCCTGTATTCTTATCACAAGGACAAAGTATTTCTTCCTTTTGTTTTATATCTGCATGAGATAATCCATCAGTTCAGTTGCTCAGTTGTGTCCAACTCTTTGTGACTCATGGACTACAGCACTCCAGGCTTCCCTGTCCATCACCAACTCCCAGAGTTTACTCAAACTCATGTCCATTGAGCAGGTGATTACCATCCAACCATCTCATCCTTTGTCGTCCCCTTCTTCTCCTGCCTTCAATCTTTCCCAGCATCAGGGTCTTTTGAAATGAGTCAGTTCTTCACATCAAGTGGCCAAAGTATTGGAGCTTCAGCATCAGTCCTTCCAGTGAATATTCAGGACTGATTTCCTTTAAGATGGCCTGGTTGGATATCCTTGCAGTCCAAGGGACTCTCCAGAATCTTCTCCAGTATCACAGTTCAAAAGCATCAATTCTTCGGTGCTCAGCTTTCTTTATAGTCCAACTAGCACATCCATAAATGACTACTGGAAAAACCATAGCTTTGACCAGACAGACCTTTGTTGGCAAGGTAATGTGTCTGCTTTTTAATACACTTTCTAGGTTGGTCTTAGTTTTTCTTCCAAATTTCATGGCTGTAGTCACTATCTGCAGTGATTTTGGAGCCCCCAAAATAAAATCTGTCACTGTTTCCCCATCTATTTTCCATGAAGTGATGGGACCAGATGCCATTATCTTAGTTTTCTGAATGCTGAGCTTTAAGTCAACTTTTTCACTCCTCTTTCACCTTCATCAAGAGGCCCTTTAGCTCCTCTTCACTTTCTGCCCTAAGGGTGGTGTCATCTGCATGAGGTTATTGATATTTCTCCTGGCAATCTTGATTCCAGCTTGTGCTTCATCCAGCCTGGCATTTCTCATGATGTACTCTGCACGTAAGTTAAATAAGCAGGGTGACAACATACAGCCTTGATGTACTCCTTTCCTGATTTGCAACCACTCTATTGTACCATGTCCAATTCTAACTGTTGCTTCTTGACCTGCATACAAATTTCTCAGGAGGCAGGTCAGGTGGTCTGGTATTCTCATCTCTTTAAGAATATTCCAGTTTGTTTTGATTCACACAGTCAAAGGCTTTGGCATAGTCAATAAAAAAGAAGTAGATGTTTTTCTGGAACTCTCTTGCTTTGTCCATGATCACTGAAAGTTGGCAATTTGATCTCTTGTTCCTCTTGCCTTTTCTAAATCCAGCTTCAACATCTAGAAGTTCATGTTTCATGTATTGTTGAAGCCTGGCTTGAAGAATTTTGAGTATTACTTTGCTAGTGTGTGAGATGAGTGCAATTTTGTGGTAGTTTGAGCATTCTTTGGTATTACTTTTCTTTGGGGTTGGAATGAAAACTGTCCTGAGGCCACTGCTGAGTTTTCCAAATTTGCTGGCATATTGAGTGCAGCACATTAACTGCATCATCTTTTAGGATCTGAAATAGCTCAACTGGAATTCTATCACCTCCACTAGCTTTGTTTGTAGTGATGCTTCCTAAGGCCCACTTGACTTCACATTCCAGGATGTCTGGCTCTAGGTGAGTGATCACACCATTGTAGTTATCTGGACTATGAAGATCTTTTGTATAATTCTTCCGTGTATTCTTGCCACCTCCTAATATCTCCTGCTTCTGTTAGATCCATACCATTTCTGTCCTTTACGGTGCCCATCTTTGCATGAAAATTTCCCTTGGTTTCTCTAATTTTCTTGAAGAGATCACTAGTCTTTCTCATTTTATTGTTTCCTCTATTTCTTTGCATTGATCACTGAGGAAGGCTTTCTTATCTCTCCTTGCTATTCTTTGGTACGCTGCATTCAAATGAGCATATCTTTCCTTTTCTCCTTGCCTTTCACTCTTCTTTTCATAGCTATTTGCAAGACTCCCTCAGACAACCATTTTGCCTTTTTGCATGATATGATAGATGTTCACTAAACTTGTTGTCATCATTTAATGATGTATATAAATAAAATCATTATGCTGTACACCTTAAATTTATAGTGTTGTATGTCAATTATATCTCTATAAAACTGGAAGAAAAAATCTCAAGATTTGTTTTGCTAGATTTAGACAATTAATAGGCTAACAGCATCATCCCTTCATTTATTCGCTTATTCAACAAGTGAATGCCTTCAATCGGAAGATTGCATTTACCTGTCAATTGTGAAGAGTTATCTGAGAAAAACATCGAAATTTGTCATGAATTTGTTTCTTTCAGATGCTGTAGGCTATCTTTGGGGGCGAGAACTGGTTACTAAGGACAGGTTTGTTTACATACTATTCTCATCTCTTTGCTGCTATTTTCAGGGGCCTACACTGGATGGAGGAGAGACTTTTCTTCACCCCTTGCAATTGCCTTGGGGAAAGTTCCTACAGTTGCTTGTAGTTCAGGGAGTGTTCTGGGCTATCTACATCTTGCTGCTCTCTGCTCCTCAGGTCAGTTTGGGTCAGTGCTGTTAGTTTTTCCCTAAATCATGTGAAAGGACAGGTTTGATGGCGTTTGTAATTTCCTTTTCATTTTTGACTGGAAAATAGCCACTCCCACATTTCAAAGGTTATTTTTTAAAAGCAATCACTACTTTGATTTTACTGATTTTTAAAGCTTTGGCTGCACCGTGTCTTTGTTGCTGTGTGGGGAGGCTACTTCTCACTGTGGTGTGTAGGCTGTGGGGCTAGTAGTTGTGGGGCACCGGCTTAGTTGCCCTGTGGCATGTAGAATCTTCCCAGAGGAGGGATCAAACTTGTGTCCCCTGCATTTCAAATGGATTCTTAACCAGTGGACCACCAAGGAAGTCTACAAATGTTATTTTTACTTGGGCCAATAAAATTTCTTGTACTCGAGGGTTGGCAAACTCCGTGTAAAAGGCTAGATGGTAAATATTTTACTTTTCAGGCCATGCAGTCTACTGCAGCTATTCAGTGCTGCTGTGAAAGTGCTTGAAGACAATGTATAAATAAAGGAATGTGGCTGTGTTACGATAAAAATTACTCGTGATGATAGGTGGCAGGTAAGATTTGGCCTAGTGGCATGGTTTATCAACTCTTGCTTTTACTGTGTTACTTTTGGAATTTCTTTATACTTTACATATAAAGTGTACTTTTAAGAGCTAATATTACTGAAAGTCTATTCCAGGTAATCTGCTAAGCACTTTATTTGTATTATTTCATAATTGTCTCAAACTCTGACATGGGTACTATCCTCTTCCTTTTATGGAATGTGCATTTGGGGCTCAGAGAGCTTCAATGACTTGCTCAAGTTCACATAGCTAGGAAGTGGCAGAGCCATTATTAGTTTTGGTTGTTTTTTTGGCTGTGCCACACAGCTTGTGGAATCATTGTTCCCCAAACAGGGAATGAACCTGGGCCACAACACTGAGTCCTAATTATTGGACCGCCAGGGAATTCCCCAGAGCTATCATTTGAGTTATCGTCAACATGAGTATCTTTTACCAAGTTAACAAGATGCTGGTTTTATTAATTTAAATGAACTATAAGAAAAAACAACTATGCATTGATGAATGGATAAAGAAGATGTGGTATATATACATAATAGAACGTTCAGTTCAGTCACTCAGTCATGTCCGACTCTTTGCAACCCCATGGACTGCAGCACGCCAGGCCTCCCTGTTCATCACCAACTCCTGGAACTTATTCAAACTCATGTACATTGAATTGGTGATGCCATCCAACCATCTTATCTGTTGTTCCCTTCTCCTCCCGCCTTCAATCTTTCCCAGCATCAGGGTCTTTTCTAATGAGTCAGTTCTTCACATCAGGTGGCCAAAGTACTGGAGTTTCAGCTTCAGCATCAGTCCTTCCAATGAATATTCAGGACTGATTTCATTTAGGATGGACTCGTTGGATCTCCTTGCAATCTAAGGGACTCTCAAGAGTCTTCTCCAACACCACAGTTCAAAAACATCAATTATTTGGTGCTCAGCATTCTTTATGGTCCAACTCTCACATCCATACATGACTGCTGGAAAAACCATAGCCTTGACTAGACGGACCTTTGTTGGCAAAGTAATGTCTCTGCTTTTTAATATGCTGTCTAAGTTGTTTTCATAGCTTTTCTTCCAAGGAGCAAGTGTCTTTTAATTTCATGGCTGCAGTTATCATCTACAGTGATTGTGGAGCCCCCCAAAATAAAGTCTCTCACTGTTTCCATTATTTCCCCATCTGTTTGCCATGAAATGATGAGACTGGATGCCATGGTCTTAGCTTTCTGAATGTTGAGCTTTAAGCCAAGTTTTTCACTCTCCTCTTTCATTTTCATCAAGAGGCTCTTTACTTCCTCTTTACTTTCTGCCATAAGGGTGGTGTCACCTGCCTATCTGAGGTTATTGATATTTCTCCTGCAAACTTGATTTCAGCTTGTGCTTCATTCAGCCCTGCATTTCACATGATGTACTCTGCATATAAGTTAAATGAGCAGGGTGACAATAACAGCCTTGACGTACTCTTTCTCTATTTAGAAACAGTCTGTTGTTCCATGTCCAGTTCTAACTGCAGTTGTAACTTCTTGACCTGCATACAGGTTTTTCAAGAGGCAGGTCAGGTGGTCTGGTATTCCCATCTCTTTAAGAATTTTCCATAGGTTATTGTGATCCACACAGTCAAAGGCTTTGGCGTAGTCAATAAAGCAGAAATGGATGTTTTTCTGGTATTTTCTTGCTTTTTCAATGACCCAATGGATATTGGCAATAAGAATATTACTCAGCTATAACAAAAGGATGAAACTGCACCACTTGCAACTACATGGCTAGATCCAGAAGGTATTTGGCTAAGTGAAGTCAGTCAGACAAACAAAGAGAAATACCATGTAATTTCACTACATGTGTAATCTAAAATATAAAATAAATGAACAGAAACAGAGTCATGGATACAGAGAAAAAATTGATGGTTGCCAGATGAGAGGAGTGGTTGGGCAAAATATGGGAAAGAGATTGAGATACACAGCTACAAATCACAAGAATGTCATATCCAGCATAGGGAATATAGTCAATATTATTACTTATAGACATAATATTACCATACAGTAACTTTGTATGGTGGTAGATGGTTACTAGATTTAGGGCAACCATGTCATAATGTATATAAATGTCAAAACATGTTATATACTTGAAACTAACATTGTATATCAGCAATACATCAATAAATTTTTTTTAAAGGAACAGCTACACCTGAAGTAAAATTGATGACAAGCCATTGAACCAGGCTGAAACTATATTAAGGGAAGATTAACCTAAAATCTGATTATCCAAATAATTATAGATATATGTGTATACACACACACACACACACGTAGATGTTTAAAAAATTCTCTACTTTGTAGCCTTGTAGCTGTTGCAGTATTTCTGATTTTTTCATAGGTATCTGCATTGCAGGTCTGTTTTTGATTATCACAATCGGTTACCAATTATGAGATATGGAGAAAGAAAACCCAAATACGTCAGGGCAACGATATACATTTTAAGTGGCTCGGTGTATGTAGATGTGTTAATCGGGTAAGTATCAGTGCACAACCAGGCCTTCTAGTGGACTCTTAACCAGTGGACCATTTCAGAGTGATGTGATTGTTTTTGGGGGGAATCAACTGGGGGTCATAATTTTCATTCAAGTTGTTATCATTACTTATTATTTTGAGATTTTGGAAAAAAAAAACAAACACCTAAAATAGAGGGAAAAATTCAACAAAGCAACCAGGAACTATGTGTCAAAGAGAAAACCCAGTGAAAGTATAGCTCTCACAGGGGGAAAAATACTGTCACCCATACAACCCAATCAGATTCTTTAAGTCAGTAACTTCTCTGGGAGGTCATGACCCAATATTAATTTTTCATCTACAGGAAGTGACAAGAACGCCTTATACATACTTTGTATAAAAACGGGGCTCAAAAATATAGTTAAGAAAAACCAACCAGAGAAACTGCTGGATGATAATGAGCTTCTGAACCTGACATGACCTGCAGCAGCCACTTAGCATCTATCAGTACAGAGCCCTTTGTCCCCATTTCTTCTGCATTATCTCACCCACTCTTCCTCCACTGGTTTTCTTAATCACTTTGGCTTTCCTGTTATCACTCTAAGTCAGGTTTTGTTATTAGGAGACTCATCATTCTTCAGAGTCATCTGTGATCTCCTTTGGATGACTTTTATGCTTTTAATTTCACCCCACAGCTATTGCTTGGATACTAAGAAAATGGTACAATCACATCAGAAATTATACAAATGAAAACAGAATAATTGCCAGTCTACTGTACTGGGCTGATAACAAAGTCATTCTATAGTTTTGTGTAAACAACTTATTGTCCTTTTATACCTGAGTTTTGAAGTTTGCTTCTGAGTATTTAAGCTTCTGTTTGTTTTTCTCTATCTGAAGCCCACAAAATCTAATTACATTCCACTTAAAAATAAGGGGAAATGATTCCAAAGCTCTTCTAGAAGAATACCTTAAGTTTCACTTGTTGAGGATGTGCCAGAGTGTTCCAGGTTGTAATTTAATTCAATTCCACAGGGCTGCTCTCACTTTTAAGAGAATTTATTTTTTAAATTGGAACATAATTGGTTCAAGATTGAGGAAGGAGTACGTCAAGGCTGTATACTGTCACCCTGCTTATTTAACTTCTATGCAGAGTACATCATGAGAAATGCCAGGCCAGATAAAGCTCAAGCTGGAATCAAGATAGCTGGGAGAAATATCAATAACCTCAGATATGCAGGTGACACCACCCTTATGGCAGAAAGTGAAGAGGAACTAAAAAGCCTCTTGATGAAGGTGAAAGAGGAGAGTGAAAAAGTTTGCTTAAAGCTCAACATTCAGAAAACGAAGATCATGGCATCCGGTCCCATCACTTCATGGCAAATAGATCGGGAAACAGTGTAAACAGTGACAGACTATTTTCTTGGGCTCCAAAATCACTGTGAACAGTGACTGTAGCCATAAAATTGAGAGATGCTTGCTCTTTGGGGGGGAAAAAAAACTATGACAAATCTAGACAGCATATTTAAAAGTCACAGACATCACTTTGTCGACAAAGGTCCATACAGTCGAAACTATGATTTTTCCAATAGTCATGTATGGATGTGAGAGCTGGACTATAAAGAAGGTTGAGCACAAAAGAATTGAAGTTTTTGAACTGTGGTGTTGGAGAAGACTCTTGTGAGTCCCATGGACATCAAGGAGATCAAACCAGTTAATTCTAAAGGAAATCAACCCTGAATATTCATTGGAAGGACTGATGCTGAAGATCGATTACTTTAGCTACCTGATGCAAAGAGTTGACTCATTGAAAAAGACCCTGATGCTGGAAAGACTGAAGGCAGGAGGAGAAAGAGGAGACAGGCTGAGATGCTTGAATGGAATCACTGACTCGGTGAACACAAGTTTCAGCCAACTCCAAGCGAAGGACGGGGAAGGCTAGTATACTGCAGTCCATGGGGTTGAAATGAGTCGGACATGACTGAGCAACTGAACGATAACATAATTGCCTTACAGTATTATTGCTTTTACCTTAATTTGAATATATATCTTATAACACAAACTTAGTAAAACATATATATCAAATACAGTGGGTATGTTTACAATGATCAGACTTGACATATGACTATACGTTAGAAATGAAAGTCACTTTGAGGTTACTTGAGGTGCTTACAGAAATTGGCAGACACTCTCCAGAGGAGATGATATTAGAGGTTTGGATGACCACTATTCAGCAGAGATGTCACTAAACTGCCAGAGATAGAACACAAATACCTTTCAAATATAATCTCCAAATTCAAGTCCTGACCACTAGTTAAGCTGCTTCTCATGTGGGCGACTCTGTTGTTCCAGGGTCAGCAGCAGGAATTTGTTTACATATTTAATGATAGTTAATAACTATTGAATAATTTGGATAATTAAGCTAGTTTAAATAGGTTGAATAGGGCATGGTTTGCCCAAGTCCCAGGATCCATTTGCACCGGAATCATTTCAAGGCGCTTAAAATGCAGGTTCCCAGGCTCCAGCCTCAAAATAATCAGCAACTTGGGGGTGGGAACCAGGTATCTACATTTTAGTAGAAGCCCATTTGATTCCTACAAACATTAAGTGCAAGAAGTTCTGTTGTTCAAATTCAGAGAGGGAAGCGAGAGTGTCTTAGAGTAGCTTCTATGGGGAGAATCGTCCTGGACCACAAAGCTACGCTGTGCCTTTGGTTCCCAAGAGCACGGAGACTGGGAACAGAGTGTTCGCAGCAGCTGGAGGCAGCCGAGGAGCTGCAGCCCTCTCCCAGGTCCCGTAAGGCACTCCTCCTGTACGAGGGAGCATTCTTTTGGGTGCACGCAAACGGAGGGCTGAGACTGGTAACCACTATACCAGGTCTTTCAGGGCTCAAGAGGAGGCCTCCTACATGAAAGCTAAGGATCCCTGGTGAACTCTGAAGAATCTTTTAGAATGCTCAAGGGAGGCAAGGAAAAAGAAAGAGGTGGTTTGGCAAGGACGCAGACTAGGCAAGCAGGAATTCTTGGAGGATAAATGGAAATGCTCAGTGGTTGTCCCAGGGGTGTGGTATTATACACTATGCAGGTAAAGCCAGGACCATCTCTCAGGAGCTGGTAAAGTTTGAGGTGGAGCAAGTACTTAAGATTCTCCCACTTTCACATTCCAAGAAAGGGTGTATGCTGGTGACATTCTGCTCAAAAAGAGTGTGTGCCTGCTTGTGGAGTTGCCATCATTTCTCTATTTGTACAGCATCTCTTCCCCAGGAAAATGCCCTAACTGTAGACTAGAGACACGTTTGTAACTTGAACCTGTCATTAACAATCTTCCTTTGGAGGGGATGCGAGTCACATGCCGCCTGGAACTCAGCATGCACTGAAAAATGTGCTCCTCCCCTCATATTTCTGTAGTAAGGCAGTCCAAGACACCAACAGAGCAAATACAGCGCTTATGGTCCAATATGCCAAGGGATGTGCACATGGAATATAGAGGACTTAGTCACTGGCCGGAAGTCCAGAGACCTCCATGCTGATCAGCCCAACGGGAACTTTTCAGTTTTCAGTCATTCATTCGTGACCCTCCCCCATTTAAAGCCTTTTAACAACATTAATATTCCTCAGAAGTTAGCATGCAAGTAACAGGAAATCAAAAACACAGGAAGCAAAAAACAAAGTCATCCATAATCACAAGCAGCTTACCTTTTGATATGTCCTTCTAGGTCCATTTACATATTCATACAACTAAGTTCCATTTTTACATAATTAAGATCATAGAGTTATGTACCATGCCTTTTTTAACACAGTATGAAGATTTACCATTTCAGAGTCCCAAAGCTGTATTTTGATAACTAAGAATACACACCAACTCAATTTGGAAGGAAAAAAAAATGTAATCCTGCCTTTCTTGGCAAACAAAAATTTCAGAAAAGACAAATATGGCAACAGGCCTCTAGATAAAGATATTGGCCGAGTTATGATTAAAATGCTACATTCTATTAATGTTCAATTAAAAATGAATATAGTAAAGATTACACAAAATATAATGCTTCTAAGAGGATTTTTTATCTGATATGAGCTATTAAAGTATTAGCAAGGAGGTATATTTCCATTGAATTAATTAACAATGCATCCTATCGTACAGCCGAGAAATGCACACACATTGATGGGTATCATTAAAATATAGACATAAACACATCCACACACATCCCTCCTGTTATACTTCCTCCTGCCACTCTGCTGCCAACCTAAGGAACAAGTCCTGATGTACATTTCTCAGCAACCATTGAACAATTCCATGCCCCAAATATTTTTTAAAATCAATTATACCAGATATATTTACAAATTGATTAATTCATCCATGTTTTATCATACCTTGTAACCTCAGGACATCTAAAAAGCATCGTGCTGTGTCATGCTCAGACATGTCCAACTCCGCGATTAAACGCAGCGCACATCTCCTGTGTCTCCTGCATTGGCAGGTGGATTCTTTACCACTGGCACCACCTGGGAAGCCCTGTAACAAACATGAGAAGCAAAAGTGTTAGTCATTCAACCATGTCTGACTCTTCGTGACCCCATGAACTGTAGCCCCCCAGGTTCCCCTCCTTGCTGTGGAATTTCTGAGGCAAGAATACTGGAGTGGGTAGCCATTCCCTTCGCCTTTGGATCTTTCCAACCCAGGGATTGAACCCGGGTCTCCTGCACTGCAGGCAGATTCTTTATTGTCTGAGCCACTAGGGAAGCCCCTAAAAAGCATAGATATTGCAAAAAAAAGAATGAACCTTGGCCACAATAAACGCAGGCACTTTACAAAAAATGCACACACAGACCTATCGTTATAACCTGTAACTATCTTCTAAATATGGAGCCCTGCCCTTCACCCTTCCTCTTGTCTGCCCACCGAATTTCCATGACTAGAATATAGAACTGTATCTACCTCCAAGATATGGATTAACATACACTCCCAGAACACATATCCCTTCCTAAAAACAAACAAAAGCACATATATTAACGGACTATTTTATACTTCTACATTTAATATACTCTGGGCATTAGGATTTGCTTTTTTTTTTTTAAAACACAGCAATATTAACTAGAATGCACAGATGGAACAATGGTTAGACCATCGCTTTGAACTTGTCCAAAGCGTGATGGGCACAGAGAGAACCTTTCTCTCTGCACTTCCTTCCCTGTCTCCTCCCCCATCCCCCACCACCCAGTGAAGAGTCAGGTTACTCTCCAAGACTCAAGTTTAACAGTTTCACTCCCCAAATACAACCAATCCTATGAATTAACAGAATACTGAGAAGGTGCTACTTTAACTGTCTACTTTCAACTCTTGTGTACTTGTGCATATCGAGAAAGATTAAGTCAGTTCAGTTCAGTCACTCAGTTGTTGTGTCTGACTCTTTGCAACCCCATGAATCACAGCGCGCCAGGCCTCCCTGTCCATCACCAATTCCCGGAGTTCACTCAAACTCATGTCCATAGAGTCGGTGATGCCATCCAGCCATCTCATCCTCTGTTGTCCTCATCTCCTCCTGCCCCCAATCCCTCCCAGCATCAGAGTCTTTTCCAGTGAGTCAACTCTTCACATGAGGTGGCCAAAGTACCGGAGTTTCAGCTTTAGCATCAGTCCTTCCAAAGAAAACCGATCTTTAGAATGGACTAGTTGGATCTCCTTGCAGTCCAAGGGACTCTCGAGAGTCTTCTCCAATACCACAGTTCAAAAGCATCAATTCTTCAGCGCTCAGCTTTCTTCACAGTCCAACTCTCACATCCATACATGACCACTGGAAAAACCATAGCCTTGACTAGACAGACCTTTGCTCCAAAGTAATATCTCTGCTTTTGAATATGCTATCTAGGTTGGTCATAACTTTCCTTCCAAGGAGCAAGCATCTTTTAATTTCATGGCTGCAATCACCATCTGCAGTGATTTTGGAGCCCCCCCAAATAAAGTATGACACTATTTCCATTGTTTCCCCATCTATTTGCCATGAAGTGATGGGAGCAGATGCCATGATCTTCGTTTTCTGAATCTTGAGCTTTAAGTCAACTTTTTCACTCTCCTCTTTCACTTTCATCAAGAAGCTTTTTAGCTTCTCTTCATTTTCTGCCATAAGGGTTGTGTCATCTGCATATCTGAGGTTAGTGATATTTCTCCCGGCAATCTTGATTCCAGCTTGTGCTTCTTCCAGCCCAGCGTTTCTCATGAGAAAGATTAGATGTTTCAAATAAGGATTTAAGTTTGTTCACTACACATACACGTACACATTTCCTGACCTCTAGATAGCATGGCGTTTCCTTGAAAAGGCTCTTTCCTCATCCTTCCACAACACTGCCTTCCCCTACTCTACCTTGCTAGCAACTTCTTGGGTTTCCTTTAAGGGCTTTTAAAATCACCCAGATATATGATCCTGAGCATTCTGACCTAATGTCAGTCTCTCCAGGTTCCCCTTAGCAATGTCATCCACTTTTAAGATACTGGTTACCACTGAGATATAGTTCTTGATTTTTTTAGTTCACTTGTCCCCAAATTAGAATTTGTTGACAGTTGCTTACAATCAATTATCACATTCATTTCCTTTTAAAAAAACCCACAAAACTTCTATTTTAAATGTTAAAAAACTCAATTTAACAAATACCTTTGATTGAAAAAAATAGCTTCAAGGAGTTTAAGATGAAAAGTAGTTTCTAGTGCTGTATTTCCCTACCCCCAACTTCCCCCAACCAGTCCAAGGGGGGAACTTGTTTAGTCGCGTTTTGCTGGTTACCTGGTTAAGTGTAACAATATGCTCATGTCACTACTTCTTGATTTATCAATTTAACACACTATCTATTGACTTTTTCCAATGATGGCAAAGGATATATATCTCAACAACTTACTGCCCCTTGTCCTTGTCATCTCTTTCAATATAGCTCCAATATTAAACTTGTTTTTGGTTAAACTATATATGTGCCATATAGAATATATGTAGTGAATTTGTATATAAATATGTAGGTATACTTATGTAAATAACAAATATATTTGTTTATACTTGTATCTATTGTTTCATTTGTTTTTTCTATTGTCCAGTTTCTTAATCATCCACTAAGTGTCCAAACCCTTGCCTTTAACTTTCCTCCACTTTCCTCACAAATCTATATTTTCATTTATACATTGGCAGTGTTGATAAACATACATACTATTGTATGTACATTTTACTCTATTATAATCAAATTCCTGTATCTTTGTAGGATTCTAAAGTTAATAAGCTATATTTACATTACAATGATTGTGTAAATATCAGCCACTGCAAAATTAAAAATATATACTATGATTATATTCTTTTCTTGCACAGATTTTTTATTTTTTTTGGCCGTACCACACAGCTTGTGAGACCTTAGTTCCCCAGCTAGAGACTGAACCCATGTCCTCTGCCCTAGAAACATGGAGTCTTAACCACTGCACCACCAGGGAAGTCTCTACTACAGATTTATGATCTTAGAGCTTCTAACTGCTCCTACCCCTTCAGTATTGCCCTGTTGATATATTCTGGCTACCTATCCATCATCATAGTTATTGATTTGTCCTTTTCCCATCAAAGACCTCCCTTCAGGAGCCCTCCCTTCCTCCTGCTCCAGCCTGCACTGATTGCCTTCTGGGTCAGATGCTCCACTTCCATCCTGGGATTCCCCTCTACTTGCCCTGTGTGTAGCCACTCTTTCCTGGAGTATATATCTTCCATTTTCCAGGTTTATGAAGATTCTAATTTTTAAAATATATTATGCTTGTGGTGATGGTTTAGTCACTAAGTTGTGTCCAACTCTTGTGACCCCATGGACTGTAGCTCTCTAGGTGTCTCTGTCCATGGGATTCTCTAAGCAAGAATACTGGAGTGGGTTATCATTTCCTTGTCCAGGGAATCTTCCCAACCCAGGAATCAAACCTGGGTCTCCTGCATTGCAGGCAGATTCTTTACCAACTGAGCTACAAGGGAAGCCCCATATTATGCTTGTAAAAATGAGCATATAGGTATATAAAAATCTCTCTTCCAAACTTCCAGGGGAGGGAATCTAAGTTAGCAGCATGGTGGGTGCCGTTCTACAGCTTCATCTATCCTCAAATATACATACTCAAACATATGAACATGTACATGGGTTCCTTCTCTTCTTTCACAAAAACAATCATATTATATATCTTACTCTGCAAACCTGCTTCCCCCACCCTGATTTAATGATTTATCATAAACCTTTCTACAGCTCAATACAGATTGATATAACTTTTTGAATAATCTGCTTCTTGTTCCACAGTGGGTATATATATTGTTTATTCATTGATCTCCTACGACAAGTCAGGTTATTTTCAGGTTTTATGTCACTGCAAATCGACATGCCTGTGAGTGAATCCTTACATTTGATACATGTTGGTGCTTTTATTTTTGTAGGATAGATTTCTAAAACTGGCATTACTGGATCAAAGGACACGCATATAACACTTTATCAGAACATAACATACCAGAAAGTATACCATAAATGTACAGTTGTTCATAATTGAATTCTCACCAATACAACACAGTGTGACCAGAACCCAGGTCAAGAAACAGAGTATTACCAGCACCTGAGGAGCCCACCCTTTATATGCTTTTGGTCAATACTCCCAAGGGTGTATTACTCACTCCCAAGGGTGCCCTCCCTCCTGACTGCTTGTGGCATGTATATTTTTCATTTGAAGATGCTGCAACACTCTTCTCCCCAAGGACTGTAGCAATTCATATTCCCATAAGTAATGCACAAAGGTACCATTTTCCCTTAGAAACATTAGAAATCGCTTTTTACAGCGTTTTGTTTACCTGCTGGGTGAAAAAAGTATCTTGCTGTTACAATTTGCATTTTTCTGACCTACCAGTGAGGATGAGCACAATGGCACATATTCCTTATATACAGATGAGGAAACCAAGGCTCAGAGCAGAGCACTGATGTTGCCAAGTCAATTTAACATACTCCATTTCTGTGTTTAGCACAGTGCCTCGGGGCTCCACAAGGAGTCAGAGATCCCTCCTGCATCAGTAAAATTCCTTAAGCACACCTCATTCACACTGTAAAGGAAAGTACCCCATTTTACTCTGCTGGGCTAGGAGACAAACACTGTTCTGCTCCTACAAATCTGTGATTTTGTAGACTTGGCTCAAAGACTGGTTCTGATAGGGACAGAGTAATGGGAAAAAATAGATGATTAAATAGGTCATCCCACTAGGGGATTGTGAGGGAAAAGTATGGGAGACCCCTGTAAGTGAATGACTGGTCATTCACTTACAGTCTGCTGCTGCTGCTAAGTCACTTAGTCGTGTTCCCCTCTTCACGACTCCACAGACGACAGCCCACTAGTCTCCTCCATCCATGGGATTTTCCAGGCAAGAATACTGGAGTGGGGTGCCATTGCCTTCTCCCCACTTACAGTCTACTTAAACACAAAACCAAGCAGACTTGCTTAGCCATAAACCCACGCAACAGAAGTATGAGATAGGCTTCCTCCCAAATAAAGCAACAGTGGAATGAGACCCACATCCTGCCCAGCCAGCTCAGTAAGATAATGATTCCCAGGACATGCTCCTCTGCACGCTGAAAACAAAAATATAAGGAAAAGATGTATATTGAAACCTGAGATGATTTACCACATTTAGTATATGTTACCACCTTTTTGCTCATTTCTCCTGCACTTCAGTATTCCTAATTTGACCATGTAGGGACAAGAAAACTTCCTTACCCAGTGTGGAGAAGGAGCTGATGATGAAAGATCTTCTCCCCCTCCCTGCTTTTCCTTTGATTATAAAACGGTGGCCCACTAAGCTCTCAGAGTTCAGTGCTCCCTTTGCCCACCACCCTCCTATCAGCCTCACAACATCCTATTCTAATAAATCACTTCTTACCTATCACTTTGCCTCTTGCTGAATTATTTCTACATTAAAACATAAAGAGCCAGCCTCGAAACCCCCACATTGCCACCCCATGTACATTTCTGCTGGCTGGCTTGTGGAGGTAGGCGACTCATCCAGCTGGGCTGAGAAATCAAAGCATCATATGCAACACATGTCTACTGAGGGCCCGAAGGCCGCAAACACAAGGGGAAAGACTGGTGGAGTGAAACTCGGAGGCTTTGAGGGGCATTGCTTGCCCTCTCAGAGGCTGTTTTCTCCTCCTAGGAAGCACTTGGAGGCACCAGATGCCCAGCCTGGGAAGGAGGCAGCTCTCTAGGACTGAGAATGCAGTACCAGTGGGACAAACCATTGTCCTCAGCTCTGAAGCAGTCATATCTTTAGGGAGAAGTGTCCGCGTACAAATGAGGGTTTGTGTACAGCAGCTGAGGATGAAGATCACCTAGAGGAGGTGGGATGAGACCTAAGCCCTGAAGGGAGGGACAGGTAGGTTGCAGTGGCAGAAGGGAGAGTGGGAAAGGAGGGGTGGGTCAGTCTTAACACCAAGTGCCCAGGGAGAAAAATGGGAAACTGGCTGATGAAGATATTAAGAGAAACACCAATAGAGACATGAAGCTGGGAAGATAGGCTGGGGCTGCTGGGTGGCCCATGAAGGCCCTCAGTTTCCAGTGAGAAGTGTAGACTGCCTGCCGCTGAGGCAACAGATAGCTACAGGCTGCTGCTGCTGCTGCTGCTGCGGCTAAGTCGCTTCAGTCGTGTCCGACTCTGCGCGACCCCATAGATGGTAGCCCACCAGGCTCCCCCGTCCCTGGGATTCTCCAGACAAGAACACTGGAGTGGGTTGCCATTTCCTTCTCCAATGCATGAAAATGAAAGGTGAAAGTAAAGTTGCTCAGTCGTGTCCGACTGTTTGCTATCCCATGGACTGCAGCCTCCAGGCTCCTCCGTCTATGGGATATTTCAGGCAAGAGGACTGGAGTGGGGTGCCATTGCCTTCTCCAAACTACAGGCTAGGCAACAGGTAAAATACAAGGTGTTTTAGTTTTCTAAGTCAAACTGTAACAAATTAGCACATACTTGATGACTGCAATAGCAAATTACCAAAAACTTGCTGGCCTAAAATGACACAAACATATCATTTTACAGTTCTATAGGTTGAAAGTCTGACATGGGCCTCACTAGGCTTAAGACAAAGGTGCTGGCAGGGCTGCATTCCTTTCTGGAGACTCTAGAGGAGAATCTGCTTCCTTACCTTTTCCAGCTTCTGCATTCGCTGGCTTGTGGCCCCTAATCCTAGCTTCACAGCTAGCAAAGGTGAACTGAGTCCTTCTCAGACCACGTCACTCTGACCTTTTTGTCTGGCTTCCATTTTTAAAGGATGCTTGTGGCTATATTGGTCCCACCTGGATAACCCAGGCCATGCTCAATTGTAAGATCATCTGATTATGTATTAATTTCATCTGCAACCTTAATTTCCCTTTGCCAAGTAAGGTAACAGGTTCCAAGGATTAGAATGATTAGGATGCTGTTAGGGATATTAAAGGGGATTCCCAGGTGGCTCAGTGGTAAAGAATCCGACTGCCAATGCAAGAGAGGCAGCAGACGGGGCTTTGATTCCTGGGTCAGGAAGATCCTCTGAAGAAGGGCATGATAACCCACTCCAGTATTCTTGCTTAGAGAATCCCATGAACAGAGGAGCTTGGCAGGCTTCAGGCCATGGGGGCGCAAAGAACTGAACGCGAGTGAGCACACAAGCACCCACTCATGGAAAATAAAATGGAGGAAGGCTTCAGAAGCAGGAGAGCAGGCCTCTGATCCTGCTTCTGACCTGCATGGACACTGCCCGGTTCTGTGCCTGCCCACAAGCACAACTAGTCAGGTGGCATTTTAAATAAGAAAGGGAGTAGGTCTTGGAATTCTTGAGCCCCAGGAGGTCATAGTAAACACCCTATTCCAATAACACAAAACATGACTCTACATATGGACATCACCAAATAGTCAATACCAAAAGCACATTGGTTATATTCTTTGCAGCCAAAGATAGAGAAGCTCTATATAGGAGCTTACTGTGACTCAGACCATGAGCTCCTTATTGCAAAATTCAGAATTAAACTGAAGAAAGGGAAAACCACTGGGCTTCTCAGGTGGCTCAGTGGTAAAAAATATGACTGCTAATTCAGGAGACGTGAGTTTGATCCCTGGGTGGAGAAAATCCCCTGGAGAGTAAATGGCAGCCCACTGCAGTATTCTTGCCTAGAAAATTCCATGGACAGAGGAACCTGAGGGGCTATAGTCTATGGAGTCCCAAAGGAGTCAGACACAACGACGAAACAACAAAGGGAAAACCACTAGGCCATTCATGTGTGACCTAAATCAAATCCCTTATGATCATTTAGTGGAAGTGACAGATTCAAATAGATTCAATGGATTAAAAAAAAAAAGATTCAACGGATTAGATCTGATAGAGTGCCTGAAGAACTATGGATGGAAGTTTATAACACTGTACAGGAGGCAGTGACTAAAACCACATGCAAGAAAAAGAAATGCAAGAAGGCAAAGTGGTTGTCTGAGGAGGCTTTACAAATAACTGAGGGAAAAGAAAAGTGAAAGGCAAAGGAGAAAGGGAAAGATATACCCAACTAAATGCAGAATTCCAGAGAATAGCAAGGAGAGATAAGAAGGGCTTCTTAAAAGAACAATACAAAGAAATGGAAGAAAACAATAGAATGGGAAAGACTAGAGATCTCTTCAAGAAAATTGGAGATATTAAGTGAATATTCCATGCAAAGACAGGCACAATAAAGAGTAGAAATTGGCAAAGATCTAACTGAAGCAGAGGAGATTAAGAAGAGGTGGCAGGAAAACACTGAAGAACTATACAAAGGAAGGTCTTAATGACCCAGATTACCACGATGGTGTGGTCACTCACCTAGAGCCAGACATCCTGGAGTGTGAAGTCAAGTGGGCCTTAGAAAGCATTACCATGAACTAGTGGACGTGGTGGAATCCCAGCTGAGCTATTTCAAAGCCTAAAAGATGATGCTGTTAAAGTGCTGCACTCTGTATGCTAGCAAATTTGGAAAACTCAGCAGGGGCCACAGGACTGGGAATGGTCAGTTTTCCTTCCAATCTCAAACAAAGGCAATGCCACAGAATGTTCAAACTTCTGCACAACTGTGCTCATTTCTCATGCTGGGAAGGTAATACTCAAAATCCTTCAAGCTAGGCTTTAACAGTACATGAACTAAGAACTTCCAGATGTTCAAGCTGGGTTTAGAAAAGGCAGAGGAACCAGAGCTCAAATAGCCAACATTTGTTGGGTCATAGAGAAAGCAAGGGAATTACTGAAAAACATTTACTTCTGCTTCACTGACTATGCTAAAACCTTTGACTGTGTGGCCAGATCACCTTACAGTACATCAAGGCTATATATTGTCACCTTGCTTATTTAACTCATATGCAGAGCACATCATGTGAAACGCTGGGCTGGATAAAGCACAAATCTGGAATCAAGATTGCCAGGAGAAATATCAATAACCTCAGCTATGCAGATGATACCACCCTTATGGCAGAAAGTGAAGAGCTAAAGATCCTCTTGATGAAAGTGAAAGAGGAGAATGAAAGAGCTGACTTAAATCTCAACATTCAAAAAACCAAGATCATGACATCTGGTCCCATGACTTCATGTCAAATAGATGGGGAAACAATAGAAACAGTGACAGACTTTATTTTCTTGGGCTCCAAAATCATGGTGGTTGGTGACTGCAGTCATGAAATTAAAGATGTTTCCTCCTTGGATAGAAAGCTATGACAAATCTGAGCCTGCACACTCAGTCATGTTTGACTCTTTATAACTCCATGGATTGGAGCCCACCAGGATCCTCTGTCCATGAAGTTTTCCAAGCATCAATACTGGAGTGGATTGCCATTTCCTTCTCCAAGGGATCTTCCCAAGCCACGGATTGAGTCTGTGTCTCTTGCATCTCCTGAATTGATAGGCCAATTGTTTACCAGCTGAGCCACCAGGAAAGCCAAACCTAGACAGCATATTAAAAAGCAGAGACTTTGCTGACAAAGGTCTGGATAGCCAAAGCTATGGTTTTTCTAGTAGTCATACATGGATGTGAGACCATAGAGAAGGCTGAGCGCCAGAGAATTGATGCTTTTGAACTGTGGTATTAGAGAAGACTCTTGAGAGTCCCTTGGACTGCAAGCAGATCCAACCAGTCCATCCTAAAGAAAATCAGTCCTGAATATTCATTGGAAGGACTGATGCTGAAGCTCCAATACTTTGGTCATCTGATGTGAAGAGTGAACTCACTGGAAAAGACCCTGATGCTAGGAAAGACTGAAGGCAGGAGGAGAAGGGGAAAACAGAGGGTGAGATGGTTGGATGGCATTATTGACTCAATGGACGTGAGTTTGAGTGAACTCAGGGAGATAGTGAAGGACAGGGGAGCCTGGCGTGCTGCAGTCCATGGGGTCACAATGAGTCAAATACAACTGAGTGCCTGAGCAACAACAAAAATGAGCCTGGAACTTATTTAGCACTCAGTTGATGTGACCCATTTCTGTTGCTACTGAAGTTTGGGGCCAGGGTGACCAGGCAAGTAGTGGTGTAATTGGCAGGAATAGGGATTTAAAGGGTGGAGGCAGGAAAGGAGAGTGAGATCAGTTTGATAGAGTCCTAGTGAGTTGAGCCACACAGACTGACCAACGGGGCTGGAGCTTCTGGGTCAGGTCCCAGCTGGAGGTCAAGGTTAGTAAGCCAGATTCACACAGGGAAATGGAAGGTATAAAGGCCAAGAATGCCACCTCTGCAAGGGCAGAAACAGAGTTGTGGGGCCCCAACTCTGAGAACAATACTGGACACCAAGCAGCGCTCAGTCAATGTTTGGTGGGGTGGCTGATGCTTTCTGGAAGGAAATTTTCTGCTCTGGACTGGAAGTGGCAATGAACCAGGGAAAGAGAAAGACAATCAGTGCTGGGGCTACAGAGAGGAAGGAACAGTTCTGACACTAGGAGATGAACAGGAATGCTGATCTCTTCCGAAAACATTCGCTCTTAATCAACAAAGGGATCCTCTGAAGCTTTGGTTGAAACATCCATCTGTTAAATTGGGACCACTGAACTAGACTCCAGATCTGGACAAACAAGCTTCAGCTAGGGGTCTTGGCTGTGCTCTGGCCCTCTAGGTGTCCCTTTACATTTAGTTGTTCATTTACATACATAGGTTACCTTGCCCCTGAGCTGTCTTCCTGTTGTGGGAAGGAGAGGTGTATTGTCATGTGATTCTTTTTTTAATTTTTTTTTGATGTGGCCCATTTTTAAAGTCATTTTGAATTTGTTACAATATTGCTTATGCTTTATGTTTTGGTTTTTTTTTGGCCATGTGGCATGTGGGATCTTAGTTCCCAGGTCAGGGGTTGAACCCACAACCTCTGCATTTGAAGGCAAAGTCTTAACTACCAGACTGCCAGAGAAGTTCCCTCATATGGTTCTTCTTCTTCTTTTTTTTTTAATGTTTATTTATTTGCCTACATCAGGTCTTAGTTGCAGGGTGTGGAATTTTCACTGAGGCATTCAGGGTGTTTCATTGCAGCACATAGGCCTAGTAGCCCCACAGTATGTGGGATGTTAGTTCCTCAATCAGGGATCAAACTCATGTCCCTTCCTTTGGAAGGTGGATTTTTAATCTAGTAAAGTCCTGTCATGTGATTCTTGAACTTGGGATTTATAGTAGAAGATCATTGACACTCTAATCTTTCCATGATTCCTCTTCACAGAAGAATAAAGAGAAGGTACAGGATAGATTCTCACATCTCTACCATCTGCATCTGTTCCTGTCGCAGACGTGCATAGCGTGTGGGAATGGGAGCCTTCTGTATTCACCCTCACCTTGGCCCAATGCTCTCCTTTTCCAGAATATGCATATAGTTCATCATCTTGGAGGCAGCAGATGTATATTCCCATAAATTTTCCATCAAAGCTGGGATGGATATTTTTGAGATCAGTATGATTTTTAAAAAGTCGTTCTTTCTTAATTTAAAATTTTATTTCATGCATCTTAGGACAATGTCAGTGGCTGAAAATGACTGGATAATGGAAATGTGGGAACCTGTCTAGATTTGAGATTTTAATTCTGAGGGAAATATTTCCCTTTAACATGTGTATTTGCTATAAGCTGTGTGTTTTCAGGCTCAACTCTGTCATACAAGATGAACTTTCTGCTGCGGGTCTCCCAGGAATCCTTTCTTAGATGAATGTATCTGATGGCCTGATCCTTCCTTTAGGGTGAAAAGAGACACAGAGACAGGCCACTGGGGCTGGACCTTCAGCTAATGCATTGGCATCACTGCCCTCAGGAAGAAGCTTGAAAGTGACCCTGAATGAACTAAATACCTTCCCCCAAACATCTAGACTGGGCTTTGACTAAACAACTGGGTCCAGTTGTTTAGATCCAGTTCAGGGTCAGGTCATCTAGAGAGAGGCAGCTGGCACCTGTGCTTCCGTGGTCCTCAGGAATGAGAACGGGTCTCTGCTCCAAGCTGCTCTCTGACCTGGCAGAATGCATGTACTTGGTTGGAAAGGTGGATCAGCTGCCCCTGCCGCTCATATCAGCAGTCTGAATCCACCCCCCGCCCCCACCTCTGCTGTACACCACTCCCAGGGATCCCACCCAAACCTGACCACACTTACCATGAGCCAGACACTGTGCTAAGTGCTCAGGTGTGCACCTTATCTGACCCTCCCAACACTTTCATGACATAGACATCATCACTGAGGCCCAAGTCATAGCTGTAAGTGCCTGAGATGGCTCATTTTATGTGTGAGCTTGGTGAGGCTACGGTGTCCAGCTGTTTGGTCAAACACCAATCTAGATGTCATTGGATAAATATTTTT
>SJYC01064280.1:0-22566 GCA_006408675.1 Madoqua kirkii | reverse complement strand
AGTGCTTGGTGGTTCAAGGAACACATGGAGAGCACAGGTGATGTGGACTGCCCATCAAAGGTGCCAGAACCAACGTGGAGCAGAGAGAAGGCCTGGGCTGGAAGCTGGGCATCTGGACCCTCTGTCCAGAGTTGCTGGACTTGCATGGGACTGGCAGTGGGGAGGGGCCTTCCCTGGTGTCTGGCTCGAGGGGTTCACTTGCTCTAGCCCCTTTTCCTCTGTTGTTTGGCTGGGGTGGAGGCTGGTTTTCTGTGGCTCTCACTGAATCAGTGCAATACCATTGTCACATTGTCTCATTCCAGACAATGAGAACCCAGTTGGGTCTTTTCTTTCCTACTTACTCTGGAAGCTCAAGGTCCTTCCTGCATTTCTTCCTTGCTTCCCCCAGGGGTTACTCTGAGATTTTTGCCTCTGTGTCTCCAAGATGGTTTGAGACTGACTTCTGCTCTTCTCTGGAAGGAGGCAAGTAGGCCCCAGGCTCCTGCACAGGTGGGTGCTCCACCTGCCTTACTCCTCCACCTTCAAATTTTCACTCAGATGCTATCTTCTCAGGAGAGCTGCTTGAATTATTTTAGAAGAGTACATCCCACCACAAACTGCCTGTCCTCTTTAATCCATTCATCTCCCCCCCGCAGCACAGTGTGCAACTTCCCAGGGCATGATGCGTAACTTTGTTCCTCCTCCATGCCCCATCCTGATCCTGTGAAATCCTAAGCTCCATGAAGGCAAGGATTTGTATCTTGTTTCTCTGATGGAGCCCAAGCCTCTAGTCTAGTGCCTGGCACATGGTAGGTATTCAAATGTTTGTGGATTGAAATGAATAGACAAGTGAATATGTTTTGGGAAAGAATCTTCAGTGGCTGAATTACAAGAGCCCAGAGTAGTTACTCCTTTGTGTCTTTCCCTATAAGGGAAATGAGATGCAGAAAACAGGAATTCTTTAGGATACTGCTAGAGAATGCCAGGCTTGGTGCCAGAAGCAGAGAGGCAGCAGGGAGAAGAGGCAGACACAGAATCTGCCCTCAGGAGTTCAATTTTAATTGAGGTGAGTAGATCCCCCCTTGCACAACACCAGGGGGCATCATTTTCATAGAACATGATATAAGTGGTACCTATAGTTCTTTCAAGATAGTTGCCTGTGGGTGAGGTAAGTGGGGAGAGGATGGAGGTGGGTCATGTTATAGAGCTCACAAGAAAGAGGAGGCACAAACGTGCAGGAACTAACAGCACAGAGGAAGGGCCCAGTCCAAGAATATTACCAGTCTAAGGCCAGGAGGAGTAAAGGTCAAAGGCGGCCTCTGTGATGCTCCCTGTGCCCAGTACAAGGCCGAGCCAGGGCCAGTGCCTAGTAGCTGCAGGCTTGATGAATGGGGAGTGAGGCTCACTCCGGGCTCCAGTCTTGGGAAAAGAGAGCAGGCTTGCTCTTACACTTGGCCCCCTAACCCAGTAGGGCTTGACTCCCCTTGACTCCATCCTCTAGCTGGTGACTCTTCATTCTGCCTGCATGGAGAAGCTTAAACTCAAAACTGAGAAGTTTGAAAAACCCCCACCAGATGATGGAATCCTCTCCTCAGGGATTTTAATTCAGGTGGTCACCTTACTAGATGCTGCTAATGTGTAGCCAGTTTGAGAAGCACTGCCTTAGAAGGCTTGCTGCTGTCCCAGGACTGTCGGAGGATCCAGGTTAAAGGTTCTTAACCTTATAGCTTCACAGACAGAATTAGAAGGAGTCTGTGAACTTGAAATAAATCACACTTTAACAGTCACCAACCTTTAACTGGAATTGAGCATTTTCTCTCATTATGGGTGTGGATGTCAAGCAATAGTGTCAACTATGCCTATGACTTTGTCACCCATAAGAGTCATAGATATTGTCATATCAGTTTATGGTTGTTGAAGGTATCTCAACATATAAGTTCATCCCTACTTGAAAATTAAGGTGAGTACTAGACTTGCCTTGTATGTGTGTGTTAGTCACTCAGTTGTGCCCGACTCTTTGCTACCCCATGGACTGCAATCCACCAGGTTCCTCTGTCCATGAGATTTTCCAGGCAAGGATGCTGGAGTGGGTTGCCATTTCCTTCTCCAGGTGATCTTCCCAACCCAGGGATCGAACTTGGGTCTCCTGTACTGCAGGCAAATTCTTTACCGACTTGCCGCAGACTGAGTTATTTAATGTATTCATATAGATGCACATGTAACACTACATCACAGTGTTAAAAGTATCTTGATTCCTGGTATTCTGTATGATCATTTCCATTGAAACTCTATGTATATTATATGCATTTTTAACAGTATTCTGAGAGGGGGCCCATACGGTCTCTCAGATGGCCAAAGAGGTCCTTGATCAAGGCAAACCTTCAGAGGAAGTTTCCTGCTTACCCCAGAGGAGAATCAAATGGCATGTATTAGAAACAGTAACTTGATCTCTTGTTCTATGTGGCCCTCCAGCAAAAGTCACACCATTTGTGGTCAGGGCTGTCTGACTGCCCTTGGGCTGGGCACCCCAGCTCATTCACGCCATTTCCCCTCTCTACGCAGAAGTACCCCTTTGCCCCACCTTGGCAGCCCTGAAGGAGGCCTGTCTATTGGTGCTGGTCTGAGGCTATTTTTTCTGTCACATTGGCCCACTATGGAGGGGGCAACCCAGACATCTAGGCAACAAGAGCTTGGACTGGAGGAGAGCGATTGCTCCCTGAGCCTTGGCTAGTACGCGTTGACCACTGGCTCCCAGCTGCCTTTTCACCACTCCTTCTTGCCCCTGTTATTAGTATAGTAATCAGCCAGATGGAGGAAAGGGGAGACCCACTAATGTAGAGCCCTTCTTCACTTCAGCAGACAGAGGGCATCCAAGCCTGAGCCAGAGTTCCTGCCCCTCAGGAGCTCGTGGTCTGGCAAGAGAATCAGAGCAAAGAACTCAGAGTAGGAAGAGATTAAAACCTTATAGCCAACATGGACCTACTGTATAGCACAGCGAACTCTACTCAATATTCTGTGATAACCTATATGGGAAAACAATCTGAAAAAGAATGAATAAATGTATATGTATAACTGAATCACTATGCTGTATACCTGAAACTAATACAACTTTGTAAATCAACTATACTACAATAAAAATTTTTTTTAATTAAAAAAAAACTTTTAAAGTTTGGAGGTGAAGTCTGATCTAAGTGAGTGGAACAAATTGGAAACAATTAAGTTAATTTTAAATGGTGCTTCCTGGGTTGTTGGTGGGTTGCTCAGAGGGGCTGAGGTGGTTTAGAGGAAATGAAAAGTAGAGGCATAGGCAAGAGCTGGAAAGAGCCCACTTCCTGGACTGCTCAACTTTTGCTGAGAAGACACCATTTCCAGGCAGCCTGGATGCAAAAGCCTTTGGCCTACTTTCCATTCAGATTTCAGCAAAGACAAACACTCTGGTTCACCGTGGTTTGGTTCTTGTTAAGACCCTGAATATTTTCTCTGCTTGAGGAGGAAGGTGTGGATGAGAATAGGCTGGAGTGTTAGCTGCTCAGATTGTGGCAGTGTCCCTGGGGCACATGCCCCACCCTGAGGACATGTACTCTGTGGAGAGCAGTGACCAGTCAGTGGGAGATGGCAGCTTCACCATGGGGGAGCTTGACTCCTTGGCTCTGCAGTCAAAAGCAAGGCTTTGCTGAACAAAAAGAATTGTGGGTGGCAGGCATGGGACGGGGGAGGAGATCACTGAGACAAGAGCCTGCATGAAACCCTGTCCAATGGCAAGGCTAGGAAATGGCACCCAGAGCTCCCAGAGTCAGAGAACAGGGCCCTCAGACACAGCTTCATCCACATGGGCTCAGGGAATTACTTTAGTCCCTGGAGAAAATTACAGATGTTTCTTCCTAGGAGAATGCACCATATAAATCTGCACAGCATTCAGGGGTTCTCAACCCAAAGGTGGAAACCCCCTGTTTTCAGGAGAAAGACAGAAAGCCAGGGGAGTGGAGTGATGCCCCACAGCCCACTGCACAGCTGGTGGCAGAGCCAGGAGCCCAGGTCTGATGCCCTCTCCCTTCCCTACGTTGTCTCCTTTGGAGGGTAACTGGGATGGAGCGCAGGCCACACGTCTGGTTCCACACTACATCCAGGATGCTACTTGGTAAGAATACACACAGGATACACACAGAATACACACAGGATACTACTGCCACCCCAAAGGTGGCAGAGGCTCCTAGTTCCCCCCAGTTCTCATCCTCTCTCTGAATTCTTGATTCTATTGCAAAGGACCAATAAGTTTTCTCCCTGAGGCATAATCTGAGGATATTATAAGGAGCCTTCTAGCTTCCTCTGTATTCAATACCTTCCTCCTCAAGCAGAGAAAGTTTTCAGAATTTTCACAAGAAGCAAACCATGGTGACCCTACAGTGTCATCCCTGCTGAAAACTGGAAGGAAAGTGGGCCAAAGATTTTATACCTAGGGTGCCTGGAAGTAGTGTTTTCTCAGAATGAGCTGAGCAGCAGAGGGCAGACTCCTTTCCCTCACACCCCCAGCAAGGCACAGGGGCTGCTGGTGACGAGAGGAGCCTGCTGCAAATAAACAGAGGATCACCTGCAATCTCTCAACTGCCTCTACCTACAAACAAGGAGGAAAGGGTAGGTCGTGTGCTTCTAGCGAGCTAATCCCTCCCAGGGCTGGGGTTCGACAGTGATGCAGGCTGCAGGTATCTGAGACTTGCATTCAAGAATGCTTGCCCAGAGGCCCTGGATTTTCTGAATCAATGTTCATTTCAGATTTGCTATTTCCCTTCAGTTGTATGTCCTGGTTATTGATTCAGAAAACATGTTATTACAAAGGCTGGGGCAAAACCTTGTGGTGTCTACTGTGGGCAGGGCTCAGCAGTCTACATAAGAGTCTGGATTTGAGAGTTCTGTCCCCAGCATTCACTCTCCAGGTTTTATTGGTTTCTGTTTAATATCAGTTCATTGTGGACCAATTCTTGCCTCTTCTCTCTTTCTCTCTTTTCTTCTATTTGCCTAATTTTAGCCACTACCAAACAGAAGTCAACGCTCTCTTCCTGTCACCAACCAATCAATTTTTTACTTCATGGTCAAACTGACCAATTTGGGGCAAAATACAGACTGATTCAAGAAGAGTCTATCTTAGAGAGTATTTAAAAAGAGGACTCTAGATGAGACTGGTTTATAATTGGCATGTCTTTTAACTAATCTGGAGTCTTATAAGAGTTTATTCTCTTTAAGTTTTCTTAAGTCATTAGGAATGATACCCCAGCCACTCCCAACCCTGGATCTACATTTGCACAATTTATTTGCTCTATCTCAGGAGTTTACTAAGTAAAGGGGAATTTCAGGTCCAGCCCTGCCAAAATGAGTAAGATTTCTCTGAGTTTAGAATTATGTTGGGGACTCCTTCTGTGCAAAATTCTCCTGGCTATAAGAGCCTCTGAATTCAAAACAGAGATGAAGCAGAAGTTACCATAGCCTCTTTTCAATCTCCCAGCTACTGTGGTGAGACTCTCAGGAATGATAATCCTCACGCAGCTGCTGCCTCTCAAAATTGCCCTGGAAAAAAAAAAAAAAAAAAAAGGAAAGCCACTTAAAAAAAAAAAAAGTGTGTGTGTGTATGACTTTTACTTTTGAATTCTTGTTCATTGCAATAGAAAAAATTCTGTGACTACTTTTGACACAAATAAGCAGCTCATCCTTAATGAAGCCCACTTGAAAAAAAGACACTTTTCAATGGCAAACATGGTATTGCTCCTTGCATGCTTCTGAAGATTAAATATGGGACACACACTGCTGACCTGTGGTCTCCTGGGCAGGGCACTGTTGAGTTGGAGGAATTTTTAACTTAATTACACTAATTTAACTAGATTTACAACTCTGTTGTAACTCTTAAGTAATGTGATAAAGCCAATCCAGGAAATTTCTCAGTAACAGAGCATGATTTAGGAGTTACAGTATTTCTCGGACTTATAGGCTAATGGAGCTGGCAGTTTGAGAATTACACAATCTCTGCTCACACGCGTTTCTTAAGTCACTGGACGCAGTTAAGTGACTACTTCTTGTTCCTGTTGGCACTTGATAAAAATAGCAAAAGGAGCATCTGTGAGACTGGGAGAGGAAAACAGCCCAAATAGCAAATTCTGTTCCACTCAACCCCAGGTACATGATAGTGATCAGAGGACCTCTCTGATGCCTCATTTTCCTCCTGACATTTTTGTACTTCCTGTGCTTCAGCCTCTGCTGGGCGTGCCGCCCCTGAAGGGCTCCAGTTCCTCTGGCAGCACTGCCATGATGAGACTGCTGGCAAGCATGGGCTGCTGGAGTCTTTCTGGCACAAACAAGGAACTTCTGCTGCTCACAATAGATCCACCACAGCTCTGAGAGGCCGCTCCCCCACCATACACAGACATTTCACAGAGGAGACAAGGAGGCTCAACAACCCGCCCAGGGCAGGCCACTCTAGGTGGAGGAGCAGAGCTCACGACCAGGTCTGTCTGGCCCCAGAGCCTGCACTCCTATAGCCCTGCCACCCAGTCTATGACTCGGCCTCCGTTTGCTTTCCTCACCAACATGTTTCTGAGCATGCAGAAGCGACTTAGCAGCAGCAACCGAAGTGAGAAAGCCTGGCTTCAAGAAGCCCACAGTCTGGTTAAGGAGAAAAGATGAATAGACGACACAGCATTTCCTTCTCTGTACTATGAGGAACCTGGTATCCAGGGATTCTAATCGGGGCACCGAACCAGATGGACTGAGCTGCAGGACCCTGGAACACAGCACTGTGGGAATTCTGCCTAGTTCTTGGCCAGGGCTGTGTGTATGGGCAGTGGGAGGGAAACGGAGTGGGTAACAGAGCAGGGTGGAGGGACCAGAGTTTGTACTCCAGAATGATGGGTCAAGTGTAGACAGTAGAATAGCTACTTCAACAGCTAGTATTTCTTTGGGATTTACCAAGACCAGGTTTTAAGTGCTTTACAGATTTTGGTGTACTCAATCTACCTTACACCCTCAGAGTATATGCTATTACCCTGTCCATTTTCCACATAAGAAAAGGAGGCATGGGGGTAGGGAACTTGCCCAAGCCCCTCGACTAGTATGTGGAGAGTAGGGGTGTGAAACTGAGATGGCTGGCTCCAACCCAAGCTCTTCCTCACTATACAGAGAACAGGATAAGACATACCCTCTCATAGACTTCACCGCGGTGCTTCTCAAAGCTGTAACTGTTTTCTGTTTTCTCTCCTGGACTATGTCTCTGAGAAAGTGAGGATTCTATCTTGCTTTTAGAGGCAATGTCAGTGCCTAGACTAGTGATTGGTACCTAGAAGGAAGAATGGATGAAATGCATTGGAAAGAAGATTCCTTTTCATGGGCACCCCCATCCGTCCCCTGGGTCTGCCACTCAGTAGCTGGGGAATATGAGCAAATCACCTCACTTCCTCCCCACCTCAGTTTCCTCATCAACAAAATGAGGATGATGACAAAGGTGAAACTTTAGGAAACAGTCCGGCAGTTCCTCACAAAGTTCAACATAGAGTTCCTGTATGACATAGCAAGTCTGCTCCTGTGTTTATGCCCGAGAGAACTGAAAATGCAGTTCATGTCTACACAAAAATTTGTACATGAATACTCACAGCAGCATTACCATATTGGTGTCAAAATGTGGACACTCAGATGTCCAACATTTGGATAATGTATGAACAGCATTTGACTGACAAAGGGAAAAAAGTGTTAACATATGCTACAACACAGGGAAATTTCAAAATATGATTCTAAGAAGCCAGTCAAAGAAGGCCACATATTATGTGATTCCACTTATATGAGAATGTCCAGAATAGACAAATCTATAGAGGCAGAAAGTGACTGGCAGGGACTGGGGGGAAGGAGAAGTGGAGAGTGGCTAATGGATACAGGGTTTCGTTTTGGACTGATGCAACTGTTCTGGACTTAGATAGTGGTGAGGATACTAACAAACTACTGAATTTTAAAGGGTGAATATTATGGTCTCTGACTTACATCTCAAAAAATAATGGAAGTGAAAACAGTATACTAAGTTCTGCATAGATTCAGGTGGGCTACTTATTTATGTTTTGTAGGAATGTGACGGTCTGAGCACAAGTCTCAAAAAATTAAGTTTTTTTTTTTTTTTGTCTTTGATCTAGTTCAGGTATTGATATTAAATAGGAAGGCAAGAAAGAGAGAGATTTTACACTGGGTTCCCCAGGACTAATATGTAGGAGATGGTGAAAGAGCACGTGGGCTGGGGACCAGGCAGCTCTAGAATTGCTCAGCCTAACATTCCAGAATTCTTTCTGCCACTCAATAGCTGGGGAATATGAGCAAATCACCTCACTTCCTCCCCACCTCAGTTTCCTCATCAACAAAATGAGGATGATGACAAAGGTGAAACTTTAGGAAACAGTCCGGCAGTTCCTCACAAAGTTCAACATAGAGTTCCTGTATGACATAGCAAGTCTGCTCCTGTGTTTATGCCCGAGAGAACTGAAAATGCAGTTCATGTCTACACAAAAATTTGTACATGAATACTCACAGCAGCATTACCATATTAGTGTCAAAATGTAGAAACCCAGATGTCCAACATTTGGACAAAGCATGGCCTCTATTTCTTCTGCCTCCATTCTTTTACAAGACTGTCATCTCGTGTCTGAACTACTGCAATTCCCTCTTAATTGTTTCAATCATTCCAGAAATATTTACTGAACACCTACTAGGTTGGTTTTTCTTTCTTTCTTTCTTTTGACCACACTGAGCAACTTGTGGTATCGTGGGATCTTAAGATCCCACGATCCCACCAGAGACTGAACCCAGGACATTGGCAGTGAAAGCTCAGAGCCCTAACCACTGGCCCACATGGAATCTGCTGAACGCCTACTTGTGTGGCAGTGTTCAGGTACTGGGGATCAGCAGTGAATAAAACATACAAAAATCCCTCCCCTAAAGCAGCTGACGTTTCAACAGAGACAGACAATAAACAAGTGAATATACAAATCATTTGACCGATAGAAAGTGGTAAGTACTCTGGAGATAAATAAAACGGAGGATGGATATGGGGAGTAGTGGGTTGAAGAGTGAGAGTTTTACATTTGGAGGTGGGCAAGGCCGAAATCAAGAGGATATCATCTGAGCAAAGACTGACAAAGAGGGAGTGAGCCCTGCAGCTATCTGGGGGAAAGCGTCTAGGCAGGGGGAACAGCCAGTGTGAAGGACTCACTAATAGTAGCCTGCAGTGGATGGAAGGCAGAGGGCTGGGGGAAGGAAAGGAAGCAATGAGGTCAAAGAGGTAAATGGGGGAGGGGGACACCATGGTCTGAAAGGCATCCATCCTTTCCTCTCTGTAAAACCTTCCAGTGGATTCTAGCTCCTCGGCTATAAGACTTTCAGATCCCAGTACCCTCTCACTGCTTTGCCAAGTTCTTTCCCATCTCAGGATCTTTCCCCTTGCTGTTCCCTCTGCCTGGAAAGCCCTTCCCCCTATCTTCTCCTGGCTGATTTGTTCTTACCATTCAGGTCTAAGCTCAAACAGCACTTTTTCTGTGGATCCATGTAAAGTACTCCTCCCCACACAAACACATCCTTTATCCATTCCTGGTTTTATTCTCTTCTTGCTTCCTGATGATCTAAAATGATCTTGTTTTACGTGTGAGTTGTCTGTTTTCTGCTCCAGAAAGGACACTCATGAAGTCAGGGTCTTCCTCAGACCTCTGAACAATACCTTGGTATCCCTGCAGCCTTCCTCAATAGTTATTTACTGAATGGATGGGACATTTGATGACATCCTCCTGGAAATTCCTCTGACTAAAGGGGTGGCCTCGGAGTGTCACCATAGCCCTGACGCTGTCCTGAGGGATTTATTACTGTCCTATCTAGACAGTCTTTGTCCTGGGGAAAGACTGACTGTTCTTCAGGTGGGACCAGCATTCTTTCCCTCCTATCTCTTAACTGTGTCTTGTATCTTCACATTCTGTGCTGTGCTTAGTTGCTCTGTTGTGTCTGACTCTTTGCTACCCCATAGACGGTAGCCCGTCAGGCTCCTCTGTCCATGGGGATTCTCCAGGCAAGTGTACTGGAGTGGGTTGCCATGCCCTTCTCCAGGGGATCTTCCCAACCCAGGGACCGAACACAGGTCTCCCGCATTGCAGGTGGATTCTTTACCAGCTGAGCTACCAGGGAAGCAGGAAGCTTCCACCTTCTATTCATCCTCAAACACTTCAAAAGTCACGCATGCTTTCCACTTTCCAATCTCATTCTAGGTGGCTTGCTGTCTAAGAACTAGGGGACTTCTGAAATCACTGCTGTGTGAGATTTGAGACTCTATGGCCAAGAGAGTCTAGCAAATTCATGTTACAGATGGGGAAACTGAGGTCTACAGGAGGGAAAGAATATGTCCAGGAAAAGTGATTGAAGAGTTCAGGTAGAAAACATCGCAATAGAAGGTTTAACTCTAAAATCCCTAAAATTATGTGAATAGCTTTATGGTTACAGTCATTTTTCCAGAAAGTGTGTTCATCAGTTGTCCTAAGGGGTTCCTATAATGGCCTTAGGAGTGTACATCAAGAGCATGGATCCTTCAGGAAAATTATAACTGGACTCCTTGCGCTGTCAGGGCACCATCCTACTAAGTACATAGCCGTGCCAGCTCACATTCGATGACCCAAAACTATCTATTGAATGATTGAATGGAAAAGGAGTAAAATAGATTAATGGAGTGATAAGTGAAACCACCCTCTCCATTTAATCCCAGTGTTCTTTTTACCAAGTCACAAACATAAGAAGTCAATCTAAGTCCAAAAAGGTCTGAGGTCCTTGGATCCCTGCCCCTCCAGGATGGTCTCTGGGATGGCTGCAGGTATGTGCTTTCAGAGGTGGGCAGACCTTGAGAAGCAATCTCGGACCCTCCCTTGGGGCAGGCTGTCTGCTGACCTGAAGGTGCTCCTATTGTATGCAAAAGACTCAAACTCTCCCTGTCTGACTTTGTCTGCATCTAGAAACACAACCTCATGCTCAGCTCTGGCCCTTGGCAATGCAGCTCGGGCAGGGACAAAGAGAGGGACTGGAGCCAGAGGAAGTGAATATCTTCAAGTTCAAACTCTCCTGCCTTTCCTGGGCACTAATTAGTGATTCTTTTGGGGGTGGTTGGGTTGGGACACAATAAGTCCCGTTAAAAGAAAATCACTAGACAGGTGCTTGTGTTTTAGACCTCAGTCATGTAGGCTTAGAAATACTCGGACCAAGAGTTTGGGATCAGCTGAGAAGATAGGCAATGCTGGGGGCTGCTCACTTGGAGACGATTGTCACTGCCCTGAATCTAAGGACAAGTTGACCTTAGGACATGGTCTCTAAGATAAGACGTACCTGCAGCTGCTGTTCTGAGACAAACAGCAGCTATTGAGAAAGAGCAAAAGCCCTGGAGTCTGGGGACTTGGATCTGAGCTTGACTACTTAGACGCTGCATAAGTCCAGTCTTTGGAGACACATATGGGTTTAGACTCCGGCTCTCTGCCAGCATATGATGGGCAAGTTGCTTCTTTTCTGAATCTCAGTATCCTCATCTACAAGAGGAGAACCCTGGTTAATTTTGAACCCCACATCCTGTAAGCTTCTTTCTTGGTATTTGAGGACACACTCAGAAAGAGGAAACTTCGGATTGGATTGCCCTGGGGCCGAGAGTGCTCTCAACTGCTCTTAGATCAGGCAGGACTCTTTCCCTGTTTAATGTTGAGTCTCCCACCTTGCTTGGGGCCTGGGAAAGTGACAAGCTTACTTTGAGGAAAATCCCCTCCTCCTTCTGTCTCATTTTCTTCCCTTTCCCGTTGTTCCTCACAGCATTATTATTATTATTTATTTTATCATTTTGGCTACACTGCACAGGTTGTGGGATTGTAGTTCCCCCACCAGAGATCAAACCCTTGCCCCCTGCAGTGGAAGAGCAGTGTCCTAACCAATGTCCTTCACCATTGAAGTCCCTTCACAGCATTTTTTGAGGACATTGTTTACCAAATCTTTTTATACAAGAAGGTGAAAAGGAATTCTGTGTCAGTCACCCCTTTTAATGGCTTCTCAACCTCCTTGGTAACCCCAGGGAACAAAGGTAACAATTCCAGAGTAACGGGCAAGCTGGTGGCAGAGCAGGAAGTAGCTCTACCTCTCATGCTTGGATTCCATAAATATGGCTTGAGATTGATGATTGAGCAAATTAGCAATTATGGAAGTCACATAACTCCCTTCTCACCTACCCTCTTGAAGTTGGGTGCAGGCCTGGAGTGAGGGGAATTACAGGAGGGATGCAATGATACCCGAGTACATTTCTTATACTCTTATTTCAGAGAAAGTTTTCTGGTATTTTAAATCCCCCAGGTGATCGAAATGTACAGCAAAGTTTGAGAACTAGAAGTAAGGGAGCTAACAAAACCACCTGATTGACATAAAAAATGGGTAATATATGGAGGTGGAGAGTGGGGTCAACAGTGGATCAAGGAGCCAGGGAACCTGGCCCTAATCTCCCCAGCAGGCTCAGTTCCTGACTGGCATGAGGAGGGGCCTGGGCACAACTCTGGTTAACATCAGAATCACTGGGGAGCTTATGAAAACAAGTATAGGCTCCTAAGGCTAATTCAGAAGGTCTGAGCCTGGTTCTGAAACCGTGTTGATTACCCCTGCCAAATTCCTTAGATGATTCCAATGTGCAGCAAAGTTTGGAAACCATTAGCTTTAGCTAGCATGCACCATGAAACACTGGAAAGTGTTTCTTATATAACAATTGTTGGGTCCACCACCTGAGTTTCTGATTCTGTAGATTTGGAATGAAAGTGTCAGTTGCTCAGTCATGTTTGACTCTTTGCAGCCTCATGGTTGCCAGGCTCCTCTGTTCATGGGATTCTCCAAGCAAGAACACTGGAGTGGGTAGTCATTCCCTTCTCCAAGCTATCTTTCCAATCCAGGCATTAAGCCTGGGTCTCCTGCACTGCAGACAGGTTCTTTAGCATCTAAGCCACCAGGGAGATTTGGAAGAGGGCCCCAGAATTCACATTTCTAACAGGTTCCCAGTTGATGCTGATTTTGCTGGTCTGAACCACACTTATCACACACCAGACAAGGAGAGTCAACCTTGGTGGAGTTCTTACAGCTCTTGATGCAGAGGTTGTACCAGTTAAATGCATCTATAGGTTTAGACCAGGCATCAGGATTTTCCTTCCAACAATGCATTATGAAAATTTTCAAACAGATAGTAAAATTGAAAGAACTTTGCAGTGAATAGCCATATACTCACCACCTAGACTCCGCCATGGCCATCTGACTCTGTTTCCTTAATCACACATCTTTCCATCTACCCCCAACCCTTAACACAAGGGTTTCTTAATGCTCCTTACTCAATTTCAGCTGAGTTTGAGGACCAGGTGCTAGTTATTTCTGGGCTCTTTCTCTGTAAGTCTCTTTCTGGCTATGGTCTGCAGAATCTCTGCCAAGAAAATAGACATGCATTTATTTAGCACCCACTGAGTATCATTGGAGATACGTCTGGTGGGAGAATTTATTTTCTGAAATGTTTCAAATCCAGAGAGATCCAGACCAAGAAAACTGGTGAACTCAGTATGTGGCCCTCTACTGGTGAGGGAGGTCCCACTGTTGTCCAGGGTAGTCATTCCCTTCTCCAAGCTATCTTTCCAATCCAGGCATTAAGCCTGGGTCTCCTGCACTGCAGACAGGTTCTTTAGCATCTAAGCCACCAGGGAGATTTGGAAGAGGGCCCCAGAATTCACATTTCTAACAGGTTCCCAGTTGATGCTGATTTTGCTGGTCTGAACCACACTTATCACACACCAGACAAGGAGAGTCAACCTTGGTGGAGTTCTTACAGCTCTTGATGCAGAGGTTGTACCAGTTAAATGCATCTATAGGTTTAGACCAGGCATCAGGATTTTCCTTCCAACAATGCATTATGAAAATTTTCAAACAGATAGTAAAATTGAAAGAACTTTGCAGTGAATAGCCATATACTCACCACCTAGACTCCGCCATGGCCATCTGACTCTGTTTCCTTAATCACACATCTTTCCATCTACCCCCAACCCTTAACACAAGGGTTTCTTAATGCTCCTTACTCAATTTCAGCTGAGTTTGAGGACCAGGTGCTAGTTATTTCTGGGCTCTTTCTCTGTAAGTCTCTTTTTGGCTATGGTCTGCAGAATCTCTGCCAAGAAAATAGACATGCATTTATTTAGCACCCACTGAGTATCATTGGAGATACGTCTGGTGGGAGAATTTATTTTCTGAAATGTTTCAAATCCAGAGAGATCCAGACCAAGAAAACTGGTGAACTCAGTATGTGGCCCTCTACTGGTGAGGGAGGTCCCACTGTTGTCCCATCACCAGGAACCGACTGGATCTGGATGTGACTTGCCTTGGGCCTCCTCTCTAGTGAAGACTGGGATGGGATGAAACTTCCAGAGAGGGCTCGTTAGTCACTGATTACAGAGTATTGATACTACACTTGATCTTAGCCAAAAGGCCAAGAAACTGACCAACCTCTCATTGTGAGATTTATGCTTACCCCCAAGCTCAAGGGTTGGTACAAGCAAGTAAACTCCCTTCCTGGAGAAGGAAATGGCAACCCACTCCAGTATTCTTGCCTTGAAAATTCCATGGACAGAGGAGCCTGGTGGGTTACAGTCCACGGGGTCACAAAGGGTCAGCCAGGACTGAGCAAGTGAGCTCCAACTCCTTTCACAGTGAGTGATAAGTGCTCTGCCAAATCCCCTGAGGTTTACCAAATACTGGAGATAGACTTTGGGGCCAGCCTTGGAGGGGAAAATGATAAAGAGTTTCTGCTGTTCAGAAATTCCTAGAAGGGCAGTATCTGACCAGTAACCATTCTTCCTCCCACATCACTGGCCACACAGCTGATCCTATGGGGCCTCGGAGTCTAAGGAAGAGGGCAAAACCACAGCTCTCAGGTTGTCTGAGGCCTAGAGTTTCCAGCTGGGCTGTGTACCTTTAGTGTTTCTTCTACATCAGTCTCTGGCAGTTGGGTTAGGATGGGGACAGGAGAAGAGGGTTTCACGTGAGAGACAATCTTGGTGGGGTAGAATAAGTGAATGTGAATTCTTTTATTTCTAAAGAAAGAGTAGAGGGACTTCCCTGGTGGTCCAGCAGCTAAGTCTATTCTCCCAGTGCAGGGGGCCTGGGTTCAATCCTTGGTCAGGGAATTAGATTCTACATGCTGCAACTAATTAATTGAAGCACAGCCTGACTGATCAATTGATTTGAAGAAGAAAGAGTGAAGGGATTCTCTGATGGTCAACCCAGTGGTTAGGACTCAGCACTTCCACTGCAGGGGATCCTGGTTTGATTTCTGGTCAGGGAACTAAGATTCTGCAAACTGCACAGTGAGGTACACCGCCCGCCCCCCCTAAAACAGTGGAAAAGTCAAATAACAAGAAAATCCAAGCCATAGGAGTCCTTTCTCATCCTCTGTTTAGAGTGAGAATTGGAGAGAAGACAGGAAGGTCCAGAGAGAGGCCAGCCCATGCTGTAGCTCCACCATGCCAGATATGGGCCTAAATTTTGTCTCCTGTGCGTGAGCAAGGTGTCTGGAATTTCCTGGCTGGCAACAGGGTTAGGGAATTCTTCTGAATTAAAGGTGGGTTTTCCCTCAGTTGCCAATGAAATCAGAAGACTTGCCGTTTAGAAATACAACCTCATGTGGAGGTAGTTTCAGGTCTGCTGGTAACTGAAATTTGGGAGCTGGGACTTCCTCAAACACTTTACTTCAGTCATTCTGAAAATGTAGAATTCTTCTGGGCCCCTCAGACTTCAGTCCCTTTTGCTGGGGCTTTTAGCATGATTCACTCAGTATGTCTTCCAAGGTGTCTTTGCATTTTGCTAAAATGGTTTGCTGGGGTACTTGGGGACTTTATGGGTCAATGGAACCTTGGGCTCTTAGAGAACGGTGGCTGGTGACTCCTGGGCCCTGAAGCTCTCAGCACAGGAGCTGGGTGGAAGAGATGCTCCACAGGCAGTACTGAGTCCATGACACTGCCCTGTTATCCACAATCCAAGAAAAAAAAGTAGAAGTCCAACAACAGGGGAATAGTTTGTAATTCTGGCACAAGAACCAGAATAGAGCAGCGTATAGCTTTTTGAAAGTGTGAATGATGAAAACTAAGCAGGAATATATAAAAATATAAATGGTGGAAAAGTATTCTCTGGTAAGTATGTTGTGATTGCTTCTGCTATAGAACAGGATGTGTACACCGTAGTTAGGAAATGAAAGGAAAGGCAAATGGAGATAGTTGTGCGAAGACAGTGAGATTATGTGCAGTGACTAGTCAAAGTTTTTCTTAAATTTTAATGTTTGCACCATCATTATAATATAAAACCCAGACCTCTGTGTGAGTATTCCTCGGTAGGCATGACCAGGACTCAGGGGGCCAAAGTCCTTTACTTGTCCTGGTTAGATGGAACACCTCCAGGCAAGGTCTGTGTTTTTCATACCTCACCCTCATGGTCCTGTATCTGGCACACAGTAGGTGCTTGATAAACACTTGCTGAACTAGTGGATCAGTGGGCAGTTTATTCCAAAGGTTTGGGCCTGTTTTGAAGGTACCTAGAGGTGTTTAGATTGGAAGAGGAAAAGAATCACTTCTCAACACATACCACCCATCAAAGGAAAAGTTTAAGCACTGTCACCTCTTGTCTAGACTGCATATAAGTTAGTTCTTTATAGTTAAAGTGGTTTAGTAAAAGTATAACCAAATGATTTAATTTTTTTAACCTCTAAGGTTTTTTTGTGTATGAATAAGATCACAAAGAGGAGGGAAAAACCCCTGTCCACTTGGGACCCATTCTGAGTTTAGAGGTAAAAAAGGCTGGCCCTCGGGGAGGAGGCACTTCCTAACATCCCCTTTTGGCCCAGGTCTCAGAGCTGAAAACTGCACCTCGACCTTCCTCATGTTCCGGAGGTTGGCCTCTGTGAAGCTGGGAGGCAAGCATTCACTGCCATCTTTCCCTTCCTGAGGTCCTGGTTTGTAAAGGACCCCCACTCTGCCAGTCTTGTGGGGACCTTTGTGTCAGCACGTGGTGGAGGACTTGGTTTGGGGACAAGGAACAAGTAGGGTGTTTTTGGTTTGGTTTGACGTTTGTTAACTAGTAAAGGTCCTGCCCTGAATAATCCCTCACTAACCACCCTTTGGTTGAAATACTGCCATTAATCCATTCGTGAGGGTAGGGTTTTGAGGCTCCTGCTCAGGCAGAGGTCTGGAAATGGAGCCTCTCTGAGACATTTCTCCAATGGGAAGAGGACCACTAGATGACTTAACACTGGAGGAAATTAACCAGTGAATCAAGTTGATGGATGTTGTATCTGGAAGCTATTCTTGATGTGCTCCCAACAAGGGAGGTCCAGAGTATGTTTATCTTTTCCAGAGTCCACCTGGACTACAAATATATCCAGCCAGTTGTTCACTCAACTAAGAAGCCCCTGAAAGAGTGGAATCTATTCAGTTCAGCCACTCAGTTGTGTCAAACTCTTTGTGCCCCATGAACTGCAGCATGCCAGGATTCCCTGTATATCACTAACTTCCAGAGCTTGTTCAAACTCACCATCGAGTTGGTGATGCCATCCAACCATCTCATCCTGTATAGCCTCCTTCTCCTCCCACCTTCGATCTTTCTTAGCATCAGGATCTTTTCCAATGAGTCTGTTTTTTGCATCAGGTGGCCAAAGTACTGAAACTTCAGCTTTAGCATCAGTCTTTCCAATGATTATTCAGGACTGATTTCCTTTAGGATTTACTGGTTTGATCTCCTTCCTGTACAAGGGACTCTCAAGAGTCTTCTCCAACACCACAGTTCAGAAGCATCAACTCTTTGGTACTCAGCTTTCTTTATGATCCAACTCTCACATTCATACATGACTACTGGAAAAACCATAGCTTTGACTAGATGGAACTTTGTCAGTAATGTCTCTGCTTTTTAATATGCTGTCTAGGTTGGTCATAGCTTTTCTTCCAAGGAGCAAGCATCTTTTAATTTCATGGCTGCAGCCGCCATGTACAGTGATTTTGGAGCACAGGAAAATAAAGTCTGCCCAGCACAGTAAATGGCTGACTTCTTACCCATTGTTTTCCAAGCAGTATACTAAGTCCTCTGTACATGATCTGTCTCTTATACACATCTAGATGTGTATAAGAGACAGCCTCTCATGCTTGGATTCCATAAATATGGCTTGAGATTGATGATTGAGCAAATTAGCAATTATGGAAGTCACATAACTCCCTTCTCACCTACCCTCTTGAAGTTGGGTGCAGGCCTGGAGTGAGGGGAATTACAGGAGGGATGCAATGATACCCGAGTACATTTCTTATACTCTTATTTCAGAGAAAGTTTTCTGGTATTTTAAATCCCCCAGGTGATCGAAATGTACAGCAAAGTTTGAGAACTAGAAGTAAGGGAGCTAACAAAACCACCTGATTGACATAAAAAATGGGTAATATATGGAGGTGGAGAGTGGGGTCAACAGTGGATCAAGGAGCCAGGGAACCTGGCCCTAATCTCCCCAGCAGGCTCAGTTCCTGACTGGCATGAGGAGGGGCCTGGGCACAACTCTGGTTAACATCAGAATCACTGGGGAGCTTATGAAAACAAGTATAGGCTCCTAAGGCCTAATTCAGAAGGTCTGAGCCTGGTTCTGAAACCGTGTTGATTACCCCTGCCAAATTCCTTAGATGATTCCAATGTGCAGCAAAGTTTGGAAACCATTAGCTTTAGCTAGCATGCACCATGAAACACTGGAAAGTGTTTCTTATATAACAATTGTTGGGTCCACCACCTGAGTTTCTGATTCTGTAGATTTGGAATGAAAGTGTCAGTTGCTCAGTCATGTTTGACTCTTTGCAGCCTCATGGTTGCCAGGCTCCTCTGTTCATGGGATTCTCCAAGCAAGAACACTGGAGTGGGTAGTCATTCCCTTCTCCAAGCTATCTTTCCAATCCAGGCATTAAGCCTGGGTCTCCTGCACTGCAGACAGGTTCTTTAGCATCTAAGCCACCAGGGAGATTTGGAAGAGGGCCCCAGAATTCACATTTCTAACAGGTTCCCAGTTGATGCTGATTTTGCTGGTCTGAACCACACTTATCACACACCAGACAAGGAGAGTCAACCTTGGTGGAGTTCTTACAGCTCTTGATGCAGAGGTTGTACCAGTTAAATGCATCTATAGGTTTAGACCAGGCATCAGGATTTTCCTTCCAACAATGCATTATGAAAATTTTCAAACAGATAGTAAAATTGAAAGAACTTTGCAGTGAATAGCCATATACTCACCACCTAGACTCCGCCATGGCCATCTGACTCTGTTTCCTTAATCACACATCTTTCCATCTACCCCCAACCCTTAACACAAGGGTTTCTTAATGCTCCTTACTCAATTTCAGCTGAGTTTGAGGACCAGGTGCTAGTTATTTCTGGGCTCTTTCTCTGTAAGTCTCTTTATTTTCTTCCAAGGAGCAAGCATCTTTTAATTTCATGGCTGCAGCCGCCATGTACAGTGATTTTGGAGCACAGGAAAATAAAGTCTGCCCAGCACAGTAAATGGCTGACTTCTTACCCATTGTTTTCCAAGCAGTATACTAAGTCCTCTGTACATGATATTCTCAATCTTCCCAACAACCCTGTGAGGTGGATAATATCACTACTTTACATGAACAAAAGCCAAGGCTCAGAGATGTGATTTGCCCAGTATTATGCAGCTAAATATAGTAGTGCTAATTGACAGTTATCAACCATTGAGCACTTACTACTAGAGGGCTTCCTGCTTCAACTCACTTAATTCTCATAACGTCCTTGTGAAGGAAGTAGTATTGTCCCATTTTTAAAAAGTGTGGAAACGGGAGTACATGCAAGTTAAAGGCTCCCCGAGGCATTCAGCTAGCAGATGTCAGAGCAGGGAAGTGAACATAGGCATCTTGGTTCAACCATGCTCTGAACCCTCATGCTGTGTACAGTATGCACTGGATCCAGCTGTGTCTGGTCTACAAAAATATCCTGAGAACCTCCTCTCTGCTGGCTACCCATATAGAACCAGTCTCTGCCCTTACCAGCTTCCATGCTGGTGTCATGACAGGCCAGGGTTGGGAAAGGTTTGGAACAGCTAGGAAAACGGCATCCAGGGGACATTGGACCTAAGCAGAGGCAGGACCCTGCCTCCCATCTCCCCTCGCCTGCAGAAGGCATTCAGGGGTGACACTAACCTCATCCTCTGTGGCTGTTCTGAGATAGTAACTATCCTCTTTAGGGAACCGAAACAAGGTTGGAGGTCTCTAGGGCCTGCTTATCTCCAGGGCTTGGACCTCTGTGGGGTCTTGCCTCACACACCCATCGTTAGGTTTTCCCTATCTCTGCTTCACATGCACACCGCAGAAGAGGAGATGCTGTAGATGGATCCTATCAGAGAAACTCCTTCTAAGGAAACTTTGAGGCCAGGATTAAGAGGCCTTAAATGAAATTTCTGCTAGGGAGAAATCTGCTTGACTGGGTGGCTCTGCCTGGTCAGAAGGTCTGATTTGTGTTATAACAAGCTGGCTCTGGCCCCTGGGTGTAATAGGATTAGTGGAACCTGTGTCTGGGCTCTCCTCTAGGGTCAGCCCTTTGGGAGCCCGCCTCAGTCTTGACTCTGGAGGCCTGCCCTGTGTTGGGGAGGTCCCCTCTGCTCTATACTTTTGGACTTCTGCCTCAGCTGATCAAATTCTATCCTCAGCTACCTCACTAGTACCATCCTCAGTGGACTGTGACAGGATTAAACTGTCATATCAACTGTGACAGTTGATATGTGAAAAGTGTTTAGAACAAAGCCTGCTCATCTTTTACAAGGGTGATGATTATTGTAATTATATGTGGCCACATAAACAGAAATGGACAGATGCCTCAGTCCATCCTGGCTCTTTCCCTTTACCAGCCAGCTTGAGCTGGTCAGGTCAACCCGGCAGAGTTGTGTGGAGATCAGATTTCACACCCACACCCTACCTGGCACCTAGTAGGCTCCTCCTCACCCAAGATTTTAGAAAACAACTTAACAATTTCTCAGGAAGCTTTTTCAAAAAAATTTTTTAATTAATTGGAGGCTAATTACCTTACAATATTGTGGTGGTTTTTGCCACACATTGATATGAATCAGCCATGGGTATACATGTATCCCCCTGTTCCCAACCCCTCTGCCACCTCCCTCTCCATTCCATCCCTCTGGATTGTCCCAGTGTACTGGTTTTGAGTGCCCTGTTTCATGCATCAAACTTGGACTGTTCATCAATTTCACATATGCTAATATTCATGTTTCAGTGCTATTCTCTCAAATCATCCCACCTTCGCCTTCTCCCACAGAGTCCAAAAGTCTTCGTTATATCTGTGTCTCTTTTGCTGTCTCACATATAGGGTTGTCGTTGCCATCTTTCTAAATTCCACATATATACATTAATATATACTGTATTGGTGTTTTTCTTTCTGACTTACTTCACTCTGTGTAATAGGCTCCAATTTCATCCACCTCGTTAAAACCGACTCAAATGTGTTCCCTGTAATAGCTGAGTAATATTCCATTCTGTATATATACCACAACTTTCTTATACATTTGTCTGCCAATGGACATCTAGGTTGCTTCCATGTCCTGGCTATTGTAAACGGTGCTGTGATGAACATTGGGGTACATGTGTCTCTTTCAATTCTGGTTTCTTTGGTGTGTATGCCCAGTAGTGGGATTGCTGGGTTGTATGGCAGTTCTATTTCCAGTTTTTTATGGAATCTCCACACTATTCTCCATGGTGGCTGTACTCGTTTGCATTCCCACCAACAGTGTAAGAGGGTTCCCTTTTCTCTACACTCTCTCCAGCATTTATTGCTTGTAGACTTTTTGATAGCAGCCATTCTGACTGGTGTGAAATGGTACCTCATTGTAGTCTTGATTTGCATTTCTCTGAGAATGAGTGATGTTCAGCATCTTTTCATGTGTTTGTTAGCCATCTGTATGTCTTCTTTGGAGAAATGTCTGTTTAGTTCTTTGGCTCACTTTTCGATTGGGTCATTTATTTTTCTGGTATTGAGCTGCATTACCTGCTTGTATATTTTTGAGATCAATTATTTGTCAGTTGTTTCATTTGCTATTATATTCTCCCATTCTGATGGCTGTATTTTCACCTTGCTTATAATTTCCTTCATTGCACAAAAGCTTTTAAGTTTAATTAGGTCCCATTTGTTTATTTTTGCTTTTATTTCCATTACTCTGGGAGGTGGGTCATAGAGGATCTTTCTGTGATTTATATCAGAGAGTGTTCTGCCTATGTTTTCCTCTAGGAGTTTTATAGTTTCTGGTCTTACATTTAGATCTTTAATCCATTTTGAGTTTATTTTTGTGTATAGTGTTAGAAAGTGTTCTAGTTTCATTCTTTTGTAGGTGGTTGACCAGTTTTCCCAGAACCACTTGTTAAAGAGGTTGTCTTTTCTCCATTGTATATTTTCCCTCCTTTGTCAAAGATAAGGTGTCCATAGGTACATGCATTTAACTCTGGGCTTTCTGTTTTGTTC
>SJYC01064279.1:0-96746 GCA_006408675.1 Madoqua kirkii | reverse complement strand
TTTGTAGGTGGTTGACCAGTTTTCCCAGAACCACTTGTTAAAGAGGTTGTCTTTTCTCCATTGTATATTTTCCCTCCTTTGTCAAAGATAAGGTGTCCATAGGTACATGCATTTAACTCTGGGCTTTCTGTTTTGTTCTATGGATCTATATTTCTTTCTTTGTGCCAGTAGCGTACTGTCTTGATGACCATAGCTTTGTAGTATAGTCTGAAGTCAGGCAAGTTGATTCCTCCAGTTCCATTCTCCTTTATCAAAATTGCTTTGGTTATTCAAGGTTTATTGTGTTTCCATATAAACTGTGAAATTATTTGTTCTAGTTCTGTGAAAAATCCCATTGTAGCTTGATAGGGTTGAATCTATAGGTTGCTTTGGGAAGTATACTCATTTTCACTATATTGAGTCTTCTGATCCATTAACATGTATATTTCCCCATCTATTTGTGTCATCTATGATTTCTTTCATCAGTGTTTTGTAGTTTTCTATATATAGGTCTTTTGTTTCTTTAGGTAAATTTATTCCTAAGTATTTTACTCTTTTCATTGCAGTGGTGAAAGAGATTGTCAGGAAGCCTTTGCTCCTGCTTTTTTACCTTCTAGAGTTCCCAATTGTCCACCCTCTCATGGCCTCCAACCTCCAAGTTTACCACTCTCCAGTTCCCAGATGTGGTGTGTCTCCTTGCAGCTTCTGTCTCCATTAAGATTGCCCTGTGGCCCCTATTCCAGTTTTCCACCTCTACCTTTAAGGACTGCTAACTTCACCATGCCCATATGGTAAGAGAGCCTGCTTACTGGGCACTGACTGAGGGCCTGCCTGATTTTGTTCCTTATTGCAAGGTGCCAGATCTTCACAGGAAGGTGAATGCGCTTGTCTGATCCTTGGAGGCTGATGCAATTATCACCCCATTTAAAAGGTAGAAAAACTGAAGCATAACTTGTTAAACAGGTTGCCCAGCATCGTAGCTAGGATTGTCAGTTTTAAACCCAAGCAGTCTCACTCTAAGCCTCAGCTCCCAACCACACCATTTTCTTGCCACAATATGACCCTAATGTTTAGAATCCAGAATTGGGAAAAGAAACATCAACTTTGTCCTATGATGTAAGAATTTTGCTTGTGTGTGTGTGTATGTTTTTTTTTTTTAATGTTCTTTCTTTCTTTCTTTCTGGCTGCCTTGCACAGCATGTGGTATCTTAGTTCCCCAGCCAGGGATTGAACCTGTGCCCTCTGCAGTGGAAGGGCAGAGTCTTAACTGCTGGCCTACCAGGAAAGTCCTTAGTTTTTTTTTAATCAGAAGTTTTTTACTCCAGAGTTAGGCATCTCGAATTTCCCCTGATTATATTCTGCAGATATTTCATCTCCTTCTAAGGCAAGTATTCTCTAAATTTCATTTGAATGCTCTTATAGTCAGAAATGGGCATTTTTCTCTTGCTCTGTCACCTGCAGGAATGGAAAATTGCCCATCAGCATGTTCTTTCTCGTGCTTGAAAATAGTCTTATGATGTCTCAAAATTTCTCTGAAGAAGAAGGGCTTGGCTTCTTTCCACTGGCCTGGTTTCCTGTCCCCTGCCCTGAGAACAGTGTTTGGAGTTTACAGGCTCTCTCTTTCCACTGGTTACATGCTAGACAATGAGGGTCACACCCAGAGAACACATGGGTCTTCCGAGTTTGGTTTTAGCTTGATTTGTTATTTTCATATTCCAGACAGGAAATAAAAGTGAAAAGAAGTAGTAAAAAAAAAAGTTATCCCTAAGACCTCCTCTCCTGACATTGACATTTTTATGCAGATTAGAATGTACATTGATCACAAGGGCTTGCCTATGTGCTGGGCACTGCACTTTTGGGCCTGTGGCAGGGACAAAGACCTTGCCTTGAAGTTCTTACTGACTGAACTGGTGAGCGTCAAGAACAGCTTTGAACAATTTCCATTTCACCCAGTGTTTACTGAGCACCTACTGTGACCACGAGTTCTGTACCCTTGGGGAACATCAATGACAAAAACTGCTGTTCTCATGGAGCTTATATTTTAGAGGAGAAGAGAGACAATTAGTTGATAAATGCTATAGAAAACAAGAAAAGGAAGGGGGCTGGGAGGCTGCAGTATTGGATAGAAAGCACAAGAGCATTATCTATCTCTTTGTGACCCCATGGACTGTAGTCCATCAGGTTCCTCTGTCGAGAGATTTTCCAGCAAGAATACTGGAGTGGATTGCCATTTTCTACTCCAGGGGATCTTCCCGACCCACAAATCAAGCCCTCATCTTCTGCACTGCAGAAAGATTCTTTACCGTTGATCCACCAAGGATTCCCGGCTTCCTCGCTGGCTCAGAGTGAAGACTCTTCCTGCAATGCAGGAGATGAGGGCTTGATCCGTGGGTCGGGAAGATCCCCTGGAGTAGGAAATGGCAACCCACTCCAGTATTCTTGGGTGTAAAATCCCATGGCCAGAAGAGCCTGGGAACCCCAGTCCATGGGGTCGCAAAGAGTCAGATAAGATTTAGCAACTAAACCACCACCATCACTGGGGAAGCCAGTAGATGGGAAGCAGGGCCTTCTAAGAAGGTCAGATCTGAGCGAAGACTTGAAAAAGGATTTAGCCTTGATGGTGTCTGGGAATCCAGCATTTCAGGCAGTGGAAATAGCTAAAGTGTCAAAGAAAAAATCCAACACAAACATCAGGAAGTGGCTACCCAAAAGATAAAGAATCTGAGAAGAGGCCAGGGGAAGGAGGCAGGAGGCCACATGCCTATGCTAATTGCTCTGTGGCTGCCCTGCTAGGAAGGATGACTTATCTGACCCAAGGAACCAGGCTCTGCCCGAACCTCTGGGCCAAGTGAAATTAGCCTCTATCCAGGCTCTTACACAATAGGCCATGGCTTTGACTGCATCATATGCTCCCTGGGCCTCAGCTACCAGGTCTGTCAAAGAAGACAGGGAACATCTGGCCACTCCCCCCTACCCATCAATCCCCTGAGTGCACTTTATAATAATAATAGTAATTACAATAATAGTTACATAATAATAACAAAGTTACAAAAACGATGGCAATAGCGGCATCTTTCCAGCAAGAGTAAGAAAATTATTCTTATTTTTGAGCCTTTTTAAAAGCAAAACTATTTAACTTCAGTGGTTTCTGAGAAAACCGAAGGCAAGAATATGGCTTTGGTCAGGAGAAAAAAAATGAGGTGAAAGAGGCAAAAGGCTTCCTCTTCACCAGCATTTAACTGTCATCCCTTTGTGGGAACTGGGCTCTGAGGGCCTCTGGGCTGCTCCCTGAGAATATTTCCTTAGCTGAGCTTCAGAACATTTGCAAGCAGCCAACTGTCAATTTGGGAAAGTTTGGAAAGTATTATGTAAGGTGAAAAAAAACGGTTTCTGACAAATTAAAAACCCGGCAAAACTTCCTAGCCTTTAGGCTACAGGGTCCAGAAATGCAAAACTGTGTTCTCACAACCTACTGAGTTGCTAAGAGGAGTTTGAGAGCACCGTATTTTCAGGTACTTGGGTTTGCCCAAACTCCATGATTCAGAGTCCTGAATCATGGAGCTTTCCCTGTCCATGATAGACTGGAGTGTTTGATTTTGTAGTGCCAGGACATAGTTGAGGTGGGCCTGCTGGGGAAACAAGACTAACAAAGAAAAGCCCCCTTAGAAACTACACCCAGGAAGGAGAGCTTATGTGAGGGGTCGCAGAACACGTACAAGTCAGCATCTGAAGTCTGACTGCCAAAAGTCAGATCCCATGTGTGTTTATACCTCTCTGTGCCTCAGTTTCCTCATCTGTATAATAGGTGTAAAAACAATGCTACTGCACAGTACAGTTATGATTGAGTGAATTAAACAATGAAATCTAATTGTCCATATGTCCTAATGAAAAAGTCACCAGTGGGTATTTTTTCTTTGGGTTATGTGGGTTCCTCCTAATCAATGAGTGTTTTTCATTGAGAAGTACCTATTTAGGGTCATTTTTAGTACAAGCACACTTGCAGGTCATGCATCTCTCTCTGTCTTTATTTTTCTTTTTTGTTATAGAAATATTTAATTGAAGTATATTTGATTTATAGTTGTGTTAATTACTGCTGTACAGCAAAATAATTCAGATATATATATATATATATATATATAGTTTTTTTAATATTATTTTCCATTGTGGTTTATCACATGATATTGAATATAGTTCTCTGTGCCTCTGTTTACCAATATGTTTTTTAATCTTAAAAGAGCCTCCTTTTCTAAGCCAAAACTAACAGAAACACAATGCAATCCACAAATGCAGGCCACCATATTTGATTTCAACTTTTCTGGTAGTCACATTTTAAAAAGTAAAATGAAACAGGTGAAATTAATTTTAATGATACATTTTAACCTAATATATCTAAAATAGTATTTTAACATATAATACAAATACATAGAGAAATTATTAATGAGATTTTATATTCATTTTTTCTTACTATATCTTTGAAATCCAATGTATACTTTACAAATACAGAACATCTCAATTGAGACTAGTCACATTTCAAGTACTTAATAGCCACATGTGGCTACCCTGATGGACACTACAGTTCTAAATGACAAGAGGATGGTTCTGGGCAGGGAGCTCGGATGGGTTAGTCATGCTGTGTCCTGACTTTATCCCAATCACTACTATGATAATAACCATTATGGCCTCTGGGAAGAGGGGGTTTCCTGGTCATATGGAACAAGGAGGTTCTTGATGCAAGCCCTACAAGTCCAACAGTGTGGTTTTGAACAGCGATAGATTGAGCAAGCTCTTGCTTCCCCCTAACGATCTATCCCTCCCCACTAACCCCATCCTCTGCCTCTGCTTGTCTTGAGGATTAAAATCTAAAATAACTTTATTCATGGTTATCATCCTCTATTAAAATGCAAACATTGGGATAATACCTTCATTGAGTATCACCTAAGACTAAGGCAGTTGAGATAGAGATGAAGATGGGAAGTAGAATGTGTTTTGGGGTACTGTTTGGAAGCTCTGGGAAGTAGCATGGTAGGAAAGTGAGCAGTGATAGGAAAGCCTTGCAGAGCTAATCCTGCTCTTTAATATGCCCTTCTAGCACAAGTCACTTAGCTCTAGTGAAAGTAGCATTAGTTCTGGGAAGTCACTTAGCTCTGGGAAGTAGCATGGTAGGAAAGTGAGCAGTGATAGGAAAGCCTTGTGGAGCTAATCCTGCTCTTTAATGAGCCCTTCTAGCACAAGTCTGGAGAAGGCAATGGCACCCCACTCCAGTACTCTTGCCTGGAGAATCCCAGGGACGGGGGAGCCTGGTGGGCTCCCGTCTATGGGGTCGCACAGAGTCAGACACGACGGAAGCAGCTTAGCAGCAGCAGCAGCAGCAGCAACACAAGTCACTTAGCTCTAGTGGGAACCTCATTAACCAAAAGGCAGCAGCTATGAGAATGATAGCCGACACTAACATTCTGAACACCTTGGGTTTATTATTTTTTTTAGGTGCATAAATCTGAATTTTAAACTATATCCCTTAAAATAGGAATTTTGCAAAGTTGACCTACTCATCCGTTACTAGCAGCCCAGAAGAAGGAGAGACCACCCCCTTTCCCCCTGGGGAAATGCTCTTTGATTCCATTCAAGGAGATTTCAGTTTGGTCTTTAGAGTAAGATGTGCTTTGGCAAAGGCTAATGTGATTTCTCTCTTTATCTGTCCCTTTCTTCATTCTGTTGTTTTAGGGTGAATTTGTATATCTTTCTTCCAATTCATTATTTGAAGAGGGTTTCATTTTCTTATTTCCAAGTTCTTGGAAAGAGTGAAAGAGACCTCATTTCCACCCCCCATGTTGTTGCTGTTTAATAGCTAAGTCATGTCCGACTCTTTTGAGACCCCCATGGACTGTAACCCTCCAGGTTTCTCTGTCCATGGGATTTCCCAGGCAGGAATACTGGAGTGGGTTGCCATTTCCTTCTCCAGGGGATCTTCCTGACCCAGGGATCTAACCCTGTGTCTCCTGCATTGCAGGCAGATTCTTTACTCCTGAGCCACCAGGGAAGCCCCCACCCCCATGAGCTGATAGTATTATTATCTCTGTGAATATTCTAAAATCCAAAAAGAAATTCTTCTTGTTTCATCTGTGATGATATTGGACTATTTACCTAACTCACAAATGTTCCTTCCCCTCAGCCTCCCTGACTGCTACTCTCCCTCAGTCTGTGGTATTCCTGGGGCTTCCCAGGTGGCACTAGTGGTATAGAACCTGCCTGCCAATGCAGGAGACATAAGAGATGTGAGTTCGATCCCTCGGTTGGGGAGATCCGCTGGAGAAGGAAATGGCTGCCCACCCCAGTATTCTTGCCTGGAGAATCCCAGGGACAGAGGATGCTGGGGGTTACAGTCCATAGTGTCTCAAAGAGTTGGATGCGACTGAAGCGACTTAGCGCATGGTATCCTCAGCAACATCACCTTGAGGAAAATCACTTTTATCAGACAGTTCCTGAGTGCTGACTCAACTTCTTTAGTCTTCAAGGGAGGTTACCCAAAGAATGCTTGCCACTAAAAGTGTTGGTTTTTTTAAGTTAACTTTTGTAACAACCAAAATATTTTTATTGTGTTTTCCTTGATTACTAAGATGATCCATAATTTTATTCTACAAAATTTGGCATAGTCTACAAAGGATAAAGAAGGAACATTTGTCATCCTACTGCTAGAAAACATCACTGTTAACTTTTTGGTAAGCAACAGTTATTTGAGCCCATTTTATTCTACACCAGTCGAAACTATGTCCCTGGAATAATCAAGATGTGAAGACAAGACTAGCATATACAACAAAATAGAAGTATTCAATACAGATTTCATTCATTTATCCAATCGTTCATTGCTTTATGGGAAAATACGGAAACATGGTAACCTCATCTAGAAGTTCAGTCTGCTTGGGCATGTATGTCATCAAATAAAGGTCATTATTAAAGGTCACTATGCAGAGCATAGTGTTGCGGTCAGAAGAGCAACTATTCTAGCAGTAGATTCTGTCTCTTTGGATGGAGGGTAGGCAGTTTCTTTTTATTCTTTAGTGGGGATTAAAAGTTAAGGTTTCCCATGAGAAAAACCTTTACTATCTCAATGTAGTAACTGACCAAATGGTGAAGCTTCTAAAAAGCATTTAACTAAGAGATTTTGTTCATGTTCCTGTTTGTAACAAAAACAACTTCCCCACCCCAACTCCTGCAAAAAAGAAAAAAAATGAGCCTAGAGTCTGGGGAAAACATAAGAACCAACTAAAGTGTAGTAACTTTATCGGCAAATGTGGTCAGCCTCAAGAGGATTGAAATCAACAGGCCGTTGAAGATCTGGTTTATGTCCTGTGGTTACAAATTAAGGGGCAAGAATTTCTCTCTTCCTTAGTGACCAATAACCTTCAATAAAATTGCAGGTGAGTGCGTGGAACTTCAGTATCTATGTATTTTGGGGAGTAGGAGTGAGGTTGAGTTGTGAAGCTTAGAAAATATTATCACTGAGTTTGGGAACTTGGATAGTTTGTTAGCTCAGAGCATTCAGGTGGTGAATTGATAGGTTGGCGATAGAACTGACTGGAATCCAGTTAGTTCTGGAACATGTTAGGTCTGGAGGCACTTGTGAGGCCAGGTAGTGCCACAGGTTAAGGTGCAAAATAAAAGCCGTAAGAGGAAATAAGCAGGACCCCAGTGAGCAAGAAAGGGGTGTATGCTACTTTGAATTACCAAAGGCAGGACACAGCAGAGGTAATCTGGATGGAAGGTGATAAGGGATTTATACTTTCCTGTAAGTCCCCTTTTGCCATCCCTCAGCTGCCCACTTTTCCATAGTAAGCATTTATTAATTTCTAACAAGGAAATATAATTTAATAAAGACATAAAAATAATTTAGAATACTATTGATAGACAGTATGTTTTGGGAAAACATAAGACTTAAATCAAATAAAGACCTCCTTTCTTGATTCATTTTTAAAGGGTCTTATATTCCCCCTAGTCATGTGTCCATTCTCGTTCCCTCATATCTGAAATATTTCCTAAGAGATTTGTTTCCCATACTTTTGATCCCTGTGAAAATATTCCTGAGAAAAGTAACACATCCCCCTGCTCCTGGTTATTTATATCAATAATATTCAACAAGTTCCACTGCAACTTTCGGTTCTTCAAAGCCCTGTAATTTTGGAATTGGAACATCATATTCTACCAGACCCTAGTTAGTATTTGAAAAGTTCTTTTATGCCTCTTTTTAAAAATAGAATTTATTTTTTAGAGCGGTTTTAGATTCATAGCAAAGTTGAGCAGAAGTTATGGAGATTTCCTATATACCCCCTGCCCCTTTGTTTTTCTTCTTCTTTTTTAATTGGAGGACAATTACTTTACAATGTTGTGCTAGTTTCTGCTGTACAACAACATGAATCAGCCATAAGTATACATATATCTCCTTCCTCCTCAGCCTCCCTCCCACTCCACCCCCCACCCCACTCCTCTAGGTCATCACAGAGCACCAAGCTGAGCTCCCTGTGTTGTACAGCAACTTCCCACCAGCTAGCTATTTTACACATGGTAAAACCTCTTGATGAAAGTGAAAGAGGAGAGTGAAAAAGTTGGCTTAAAGCTCAACATTCAGAAAATGAAGATCATGGCATCTGCTTCCATCACTTCATGGCAAATAGATGGAGAAACAGTGTCAGACTTTATCTGGGGGGGGCTCCATAATCACTGCAGATGGTGATTGCAGCCATGAAATGAAAAAATGCTTACTCCTTGGAAGGAAAGTTATGACCAACCTAGAAAGCATATTCAAAAGCAGAGACATTGCTTTGCCAACAAAGGTCCGTCTAGTACACTTCATGGGAAATAGATGGGGAAACAGTGGAAACTGTCAGACTTTATTTTTTGGGGCTCCAAAATCACTGAAGATGGTGATTGCCGCCATGAAATGAAAAAACGCTTACTCCTTGGAAGGAAAGTTATGACCAACCTAGAAAGCATATTCAAAAGCAGAGACATTGCTTTGCCAACAAAGGTCCGTCTAGTTAAGGCTATGGTTTTTCCAGTAGTCATGCATGGATGTGAGAGTTGGACTGTGAAGAAGGCTGAGTGCCGAAGAATTGATGCTTTTGAACTGTGGTGTTGGAGAAGACTCTTGAGAGTCCCTTGGACTTCAAGGAGATCCAACCAGTCCATTCTAAAGGAGATCAGTCCTGAGTGTTCTTTGGAAGGAATGATGCTAAAGCTGAAACTCCAGTACTTTGGCCACCTCATGCGAAGAGTTGACTCATTGGAAAAGACTCTGATAATGGGAGGGATTGGGGGCAGGAGGAGAAGGGGACGACAGAGGATGAGATGGCTGGATGGCATCACGGACTCAATGGACGTGAGTTTGAGTGAACTCTGGGAGTTGGTGCCGGACAGGGAAGCCTGGAGTGCAATTCATGGGGTTGCAAAGAGTTGGATACAACTGAGCGACTGAACTGAGCTGAACTGAACTGAATGTATATATATCAATGTTACTCTGTCAGTCAATTCATCCCACCTTCTCCTTCCCCTGCTGTGTCCATAAGTCCATCTGCATCTCTTTTCCTACCCCGCAAATAGGTCCATCAGTACCATTTGTTTTTCTTCTTGTCAAATTACAGACCAAACTATGGGGGGCAGGTGAGACTTTCCCTCCCCTATTCCCAGTTCAAGATTAAAACACTCAAGTTCCCAAGCTTTTATATACTTGGCAACACGTAGGGCAACTTCTGGAGTAGCATTGTGGAAACCTTCAGCAAAGGAGCACCTGCTCCTGGGAAGCTAGATATGTGGCGTCAGTGATGAGAAGGAAGGATCAAGGAAAAGAGCTGCTGGAGATGCCTGTGCCCTCTCCTAGGGCACTCATCCTGTGGGTACCCATCCATAGGTACTTGGTGAGAGGTCTGAGGACACAATGGTAGCTGCTCCTGTTGTACCAGAAGCATCCAGATACTTTTCTGATTTAGCTACAGTCTCTCCATGCACTGAAGAAAGAGGAGGGGGGAATGAGAGCAGAACTGAAAGAATAGGAAATTCCAAGGATGACGGAGATCTAAGAGTAAAAATATGCATTTTAAAGAAAAGATTTTTTTTTTCCTGCAAAGCCCTACTTTTACTCAGGAGATGTTTTCTTATTTATGGAGATTCCAAAAAGATAAAGAAAACCTTTTTAAAAGATGATTTTTTAAAGGTATTTTATTATGGAAATTCTAAAAACATTTTACGGTAGGGAGACTAGTATAAGGAGCCCTCACTTTTCCTATTGCTCATCTTCAGCAATCATCAGCCCACTGATATAGCTCTCTAATCCCCTCTCCTCAAACTGGATTAGTTAGAAACAAATCCCAGTCATTTTATCATTCTAAACAGGAATATTTCAGTACATACCTCTAAAAACCAAAAGGACTAACAGGAAGACTTCTGATGATCACAGATCTTAATCTTATTGCTTCCTCGTTCATCCCGTCACTGGACCATGAGGTAGGAAATCTGAGTTCTGACCTGGTATTGACACTTGCCAGCTGTGCGACCAGCGGCAGTCACATAACCTTTCTGGACTTGTGCTTTTCCCACTTGAGTGGGTGAGGTAGGTGATTTCCAAGGTCTCTTCCAGTTCTAGAAATCAAAAGTTCATGGAAAAATCACTCCTTTATCCTCCAGAAACATAATGCAGATTTGGTACAGTATCTATTTCCTGTTTTCTTGGGTGGCGGGAGTGCCCAGTTCAGAGTCAAGACCTTCTCAGTGAAGAGCCAAGAAAGTCCCAGAGGCTGCTAAGTGGCAGAATCTTCAACTTGGAGTTTTTTAAAAGAACTGAGTGCTGGAGCTGTCCCTTGGGATTGTGCTGCCTTCAGTATCTCCTCTGACAACTTCAATTTGTCTTAAAACAGCATCACTTTGTCGTAACAAGTGTTCTGCTGAGTTGTGATGCTGGGAAAGTTCAGACTCTCTTTTCCAAAGACCACCCAGATACCAATAGCTAGTGAAAGATAGTGTTTATATTGCTCTCGAATGGGCTGGGGGGTAGTTACACTTTAAGACAACAAGGAACTGTTCCAGGATGACTCTTTTAAATACTCATTTTACCCGTAAATCAAGTAAAGTAGGTGCCTTTAAGGTTGCCTGGTGAGGGGCTCCCCCGGTGGCTCAGTGGTAAAGAATCTGCCTGCTAATGCAAGAGACAATGGATTCAGGTTCAAGGTTTATTAGGGAAGATGCCACAAGCCTCAGGGCAGCCTGTATGCTGCAATTACTGAAGCCCGCCATCCGAGAGCCTGTGCTCTGCGAGAGAAGCCACTGCAAGGAGAAGCGCGTGTGCTGCAACAGAGAGTGGCCCCCACTCGCTGCAAAGAGAGAAAAGCCCTCACAGCAACGAGACCCAGCACAGTCAAAAATAAAAAAATAAATACACATTCCAAAGAAGAATTCTAATTTTTTTTTTTTTAAAAGGTTGCCGGGTGAATGAAGGATTCAATCTGGAATGGAATTCGTCTTTTGTAGAGGTTTAGGGCAAGATAGGGGTCCTTTTTGACTAATGGAGGACGCTTGGGCAAGAAGACCATATCCAACCCACAGGACCACTGCCAACACGACTCACAGTCATGAGCTCTCAGGGTGCCCCCTCGTTGGTGTCCCACACCATCCTTAGAACTAGAATGATGGGCACGCAAGGAGCATGTGGCCCAGCATCTCTCATCTGGTCAGTGAGCTCAGACCCGGGACTCGTGGCTTCTGCAGCCATGTGTCCGGCTCTGCACAGCTTGAAGAGGACTAGGGAAATGCAGCCGGGGGAAGACTACTTGGAAAAAGAAACTTGGTTGTCAGTGTAGCAGAAACAGAGAAAATGCTAATGAATATTGTGAATACTTTAAAAAAAAAATCACTAAAACCTGCTGCTGCTTCTGCTGAGTCACTTCAGTTGTGTCCGACTCTGTGCGACCCCAGAGATGGCAGCCTACCAGGCTCCCCCGTCCCTGGGATTCTCCAGGCAAGAACACTGGAGTGGGTTGCCATTTCCTTCTCCAATGTATGAAAGTGAAGTCGCTTAGTCGTGTCCGACTCTTAGAGACCCCATGGACCGCAGCCTACCAGGCTCCTCTATCCAAGGGATTTTCCAGGCAAGAGTACTGGAGTGGGTTGCCATTGCCTTCTCCGCACTAAAACCTAGAGAATAGTGGAAAAGGGCTCCAAAATTACCATTTTAAAGCACAAGCTCTAATCAGATCTGAGAACTTACTGAAAGCGGACTTATTTAAGCTATTGACAGGGATTATTGTTTTGGTGCCAGGGTTTTAAACCGGGGGATAGAATTAAAAGGGGCCAAAGATGAGGGTTATTTCAATCTGAAATTTTCCATGGTGGGGAGCCCCCTGGATTTGAGAGTCTGGGGGTTGATTACTGCACTTGGAGTCGGCCCTGGACACGTTTCCAGATGGTTCTGAGGAGGGTCACAATGTGCATGCTTTGCAGCATTTGCGGACTTGTACCACAGCTGCTCAGCGATTAGTCTGAGGCCCGTCCTTGGCAGGAAATGGTAAAGGAATCAGCAGGAAGCCAAGAACAAGGGAAGGGAAACTCCTCCCTCTTGTCAAAGGACAGGCCAGAGGGAGGATGAAAATGGAAAGTGGGCATTGCAGGGTTAGACATGTTGGGATGAAGAGCGTGTGTTTCAAGGGCAACAGTGTGTGATAAACTGTTGTATTTATTATGCGACTTTATTATGGAGCCTGTACTTCACGTTCCTCAGGCTTAGTCAGCATATGATCCCCAGGATATGGGGGAGATGCTATTCTTTTACTTTGTTTTGTGTTTTCTGAGGTCCAGCAGCCCACTGACTGGACAACCTCCCCTTGTTTCTGATTTCTGGCTTATTCAAGGCCAGAGCACCTGAAAGTCAAGTTGAAAATTTTTACCAGGAGGAAAAAAAACAAAACCCCAGACTATAAATGGAATCAAATCATAGGAAACACTCAGTGTGAAAGAGGAGAGGACTGCAAAATCATTTTTGTGTTTTACCCAGTCTTTCATAACCAAAAATCCTCACTAGATTCTTGAGGCAGAGGGAGAGGCTGGTGGTCCACTGAGAGGAACTGAATCTGATAAGAAGAAACCAGTTATCTGAAATCCAGAACACTTTCTTGTAGATTAGAACTCAGCTTTGAAGTTTCACTTGTTATGCTTGGCTCTGTGAGTTATGCCACTCCTGATGAAAAATAAAATCAAGAATATTTTACATTGAAGGGCCTCTGATGAAAAGGCAGCATCCAACTCCCTTATCTCATCAGCTGTGCTGTTGGCTAGCAAACTTGTGTTTAGACTGTTACCTGAAGAAAGAAAAAACAAAGTGTCCTGAATGCTGATTCTACTGTTTCAGTGGAAAACAATTTCTAACAGGCAAGTGGCAAGTGGCAAACAACAAAACTTTTGAGAGAGCAGACCTGGGGAGAGTTCACTGCAGTTTCATAGTGGGTATGAATAGTTATTTTGCTGCCTTGTTTCTTTTTTTTTCTAAATCTTTCTGGGGTTGATGTGGATCTCTTTCTATTTGCTCAGGAAACTGTGACGTGTGTTCTGGGCAGAGTTTGCGGTTTGGGAACCTTTTCTAAAAGGGACAGAGAGCACCCGGCTACACTTTCCTGTTGTGAGGCTGGTGCGCGGCTGGTGGAGCTGAAACAAGTTAGTCATCATGCAGGTGCTCCTCCAGTGCCCTAGGCTTGTTCTGGCTCTTGCCTTCATCCTGGTTTTGTCTTCAGTTCAAGGTAAGACCCAGTAATCTTATCACCTTATAATCTTCTTGTATGCCCCAGGGTCCACACAAATGATTCTATTCACTCTAAGGTATAGAATATAGTATATTATGGGAAAGTAGGCCAAGAAAAAAAAAAAAAAGAATTTGGGGTAGCTGAACGCTTTAGAGTGAAGTTGGTTAAGTTTGGTACCAAAAAAAAAAAAAAGTTAAACTCTGAGGCAGCTACAGCCTTGTAAGTTCTTAAAATGATTGAAATGTATTATTTTATTGTCAGGTGAAAATGGCTTATAAAGTGTTAAAGTTTCAAGAAAGGAATAGAGAAAATGGTTTACCTCTAAGTGCCCACATCTATCCCAAGTTTTAATAATTAGTGATGTTATAATTATTTTGACACTGGGACATGCTATTTTTAAAATCAGAGTAAATTTGCTTGTATTTTCTCTCCTTTTAAAAACCTGCTTTTAGTGAAAATTCAGTTATGCTTAGACACAGTTAATGAATACCCTCTCAGATTTTAAAGAAAGGCCAAAGAATTTTAGTAATTGTGTCGCTGCTCAGAGAAACAACATATTTGGAAAATTCTTGTTAGGTCTATCATTTAGGATTGTTTTTAGTCAGAATGAAATAACTTAAAACCTTTAATGACTAAGAAAATGAAAATGATCAGTTTGTAAGAAAAACAGTTTCTTCTCCTTTGGTAAATAAGGGATTATAGTCATGGCCTGATAAGTAGAAGGGAGAATTTATAGTAGAAAAACACTAAGTTCCTCCAAATCGTAAAGGAAATATTGAGTCATAGCGATGCATACACTAGATACGTTTCTTCGAAGTGACTTCTTGTTGTCTTGTTTTTACTTCTGGTGGAAATGAAATTGTACACATATAACCTCAGATACATTCATTATATGTTGGAAATTTATAAAAATCACTTTCTTCTTGTTATGCAATTATTAAAGAGAAACCAGCAAATAATGTTGATGAAAACTTTCCATTAATCTTTTTTTTTTTTTTTAAGGATAAAACATTGTTGATTGTCAGGAACAGGCTTGACTCCAATCTTTCAGGGAAAACCTTCAGCCAATGAAATAATTCCCTAATGTGTTCTGACAAGATCCAGGCAGTCAAGTCCATGTTTGTAGAACAGACCTGAGGGACCTGTTGGTGTTGGGTCTATTTTGACCACAGCTCGATGAATCTTTACATCTTCAAAATCTCCCAGAAATGCCACATTTCCCACTAAGATTCAACAGGGAGAACTAAAATTAAAACAAAAGTTTTCTTTATATAATAGGTATTTTCCAGAAAGTAGTGAAGAAACCGTTATAAAATTTTATAAAGCACTAGTACTTATGTCATCACTGGGTACATTTTGCTCCGTGTTGGGAAGGGAACCAAAAATAAGAGAATGAATAGACTGAAACACTAGGGAGTTTCCAAAGGAGAAGTGCAGTTGGTATTGGAATTAAGAGTTTGTGCCCACATTTGAATAAGAAGGGAAATAGATGCCCACCCACTGGCTGTGTGTGTGTGTGTGTGTGTGTGTGACATCAAAGGCTGCAAGGAGGTCTCTATTTCATAATATTCTATGTGATGCCAGATATGATTCTGTAGCACTCTTTCCCCACTTAAAAATAATTTTTTTTCTTAACCCATTGGTTTAACTGAATGATCAATTCCACTAGGCTTTTGGCTCGCTTTTACTGAAACAAAACATCTCAGGTTACTGTATGAATTTGTTAGGGCTGCCATAACAAGTACCACAGGCTGGGTGGCTTAAACAACAGGAATTTATTTCCCTATAGTTTTGGAGACTAGAAGTCCAAGATCAAGGTGTTGGCTGGGTTAGTGTCATCCTGAAGCTTTTCTCCTCAGCTTGTAGATAGCCATCTTATCTCTGTCTTCACATGGTCCTTTGTGTGCTCCTGGTTTCCTCTTCTTATAAGGACAACAGCATACTGGATTAGGGTTCACCCATGTAAACTCGTTATATCTCAACAATCTCTTTAAAGTCCCTATCTCCAAATACAATCCTATTCTGAGGTACTAGGGGTTAGCACTTCAATACATTCAGTTGGAGTGACACAATTCAGCCCACATCAATGACTATAAGTGAAACTGAAATAAAAGCATGCTATAAAAGCCCATCTACCAATTGCAAAAGAGACAGAAGTTTGGCAAGATGTGGGAGACCCTGGAGAGGACAGATGGCTAATCAATTTAATGTAGAGCTCCAGGAGATTACTGATAAGGTCTGTGAATCCCAAATTCTTTTATTGACTCTCTTTTTCAAAGATGCCCATAAAGAAGGAAAATGGAAAATCCATGAGCAGGTGTAGCCGGGGGGTCATTGCCAGGCCCTATGTCTACTCTACATTGCCTCTGAGATCACAATAATAATATTGATTCCACCAGTGTTCACTGCTGTTCAATTGTAAAGCAATTTAGCATCCACTCTCAGGTAAATGGTCATCACATTCCCTGTGAGGAGGAATTAATACCAATTTATAGAGAAGAAAACTAGATCTTATATCCATTATCTCTTTCCTCTTTACATCAACCTCTTTCAGAAAATGCATGAGACTTGCCCTAGGCCCGTTACAACTAATTAATGGCAGAGCTGGTCACCGGATTTCAAGTTCAAATTAACTTTCTTCTGTAATTTAGCTGTTTTCTAGGTGGAGTAGAGATTGTCTTTATTTAAAACAACCTTGCTTTGACTATAGCTCTTATTACTAAAACCACTGAGTTGAGGGACAGAGAGGGAGAAATTGAAAGTAAACTTGGAACTTTTTAATAGCTTGTCAAACCACACAAGGGTGAGGGATCTTGTGCAGTTGATTGGCCAGTAGGAAGCAACTCCAACTTAGATAGTGATGTCTATTTGGATGCCACTGAATGAATGAAAATGGGTTTTTTTCTCCCCTAACATGGCAATTTTAAAGTTTTTCTAACAAACCCACAGCAAATCTCCATTAAGAATAAGAAATTAGTAAACTGTGATGACATTGGGGAAATGTTGATACTACAATATAAAAAGATACAGAGTGATTACTGGGGTAAGTTATTTGCCCATTGTCAGAGGTTTATTGTTATAAATGGTAATATTTATTCATAGAAAGTGTTTTGCCAAAGTAGAACCAGTAGACTCTGTGTGAGACAAAGACAGAGACACAGAGAGAAAGGACAGGAAGTGATTCTAAATAAAAAACATTCTTCTTCCTTGAATCCACTATAGAATTAACCAGGAGACCTGTAAGTGGGATCTCTTAGGAAGATCATTTTTCTGTCCATGAGCATGTTTCCTCTTATTTTTTTAATTACGGTAATCACAAGACACTTCTCTCAAGCAAAAGAGAATTAAGATACTCCCACACATTGCAGGGCTGGAACTGTTGAATTTTCATAACCTGCCAACACTCTTGAATAAGTATATCAGGAACTTGGTATCTGTAACCACACTCTTTATTTTAAAGCAGATTTAAGATCCCCAGTCTATGTTAATCATTTTGTAATGTATAATAATGGAAGATCACTATGTTATGCATCTGAAACAAATATAGTGTATAGGTCAGTTATACTTAAAAAAGAAACCCATCTCACATTATTTTATTTATATAAAATGTCCAATTTGGTAAAAAATACAGAGACATAAAGTAGATTGATTACTGGTTACTTAGGGATGAGACACATAAGATACAGGAGTTGGATAGCTAAAGGACTGAGGATTTCTCTGTGATGATAAAATTGTTTTAAATTTGTGCACATACCTATAAACGTGCTAAAAAAAAAACCCACGGGAATTTACACATTAGAAGAGTGAATTGTGTGCCGGGTTAAATATGTTAAATATCAATAAAACTTTTTTAAATTAAAACAAATGAAGTAAAATCATCAGTCTCAAGTTGTGGTTGTTTAGTCACTAAGCTGTGTCTGATCCTTTGCAACCCCATGGACTGTAGTGTGCCAGGCTCCTCTGTCCATAGGATTTCCCAGGCAAGAATACTGGAGTGGGTAGTCATTTTCTTCTCCAGAGGATCTTTCTGACCCAGGGATCAAACCCATGAATCCTGCATTGTAGGATTCTTTACTGCTGAACCACCAGGGAAGCTCCAATCTCAAATTAGATAAACATTTTTGGGAGGAAGATGGACTTCTACTTTTGATTTCTTATAAATTTTGGAACATCTTTATTGAGACAGAGCTCATATACCATACAATTCACCCAGTTAAAGTGTACATCAATGGTTTTTTAGTATATTCACAGACATTTGCAACCATCACCGTAGTCAATTTTAGAACATTTTCATTACCCGAAAAAGGAAATCCCTCTTGGGGACTTCCCTGGCAGTCCAGTGGTTAAGACTCCACACTTCCAGTGCAGGGGGCATGGGTTCGATCAAGGAACTAAGGTCCCATGCACTGAAGTTGGAAAGAAATGTCTTGCCTTAAAGAGAATTTTCACATTCTCTCTCTCTCTCAAAAAAAGAAACTACTCATTATAAATTTTGAAAGCTGAGATGCCAGACTCTAGAAAGAATTTGTATTTTAGTTTTCTAATTTATCAAAGTTGTGGAGTTTTTTTTAGCTAGTGAAAAGAATATATCTTTCACTTGGATTCTTCATAAACTATTAGTTTTACTTTTCTGTTTAACTTCCTGTCTATGCAAGCACTTTCTTGGTTTGATACTCAGTCATCATGGCAGTAGAGGAGAATGTCTAGACCTGCTCTATCCAAAACGGTGGCCAGGAGCCTCTTGTGGCTACTAAGCACTTGAAATGTGTGAAATGTGGCAAGTCCAAACAGACCTGGTGTAAGTGCAAAATGCACACCAGATTTAAAATCCTAGTATGAAAAAAAGTGTAAAATATCCATTAATACCTTACATTGTTTATTGGATATATTGGTTTAAGTAAAATGCTTTAAAATTAAGGTCACATTTCTTTTTTTACTTTTTAAAATATGACTGTCCTAATATTGAAAATTTCATACATGTTCAGATGGTTCCTCTTGTTTCTATTGGCCTGCCTTGGTCAAGATGGCATAGGGTGTGAAGACATTGCCCTCTGCTGGAGGAGACGTTGAATTTTCACCTGACTTCACATGAAGCTTCTAAGCAGCAATTCATTAGATGGCAAAGTTCTTCAAGAAAGAATCAGAGAGGGAGAGAGAGCTAAAATGTATTCAATACCTACTGCCCACAAAGGCTTGTGCTAGACGTGTCACATCCTTCTATCTTGTTTAAACTGGAACTTTTTGAAAGTAAAGCTGCTCATTCCTGTCCAACTCTTTGCGACCCCATAAAACTATACAGTCAGTCCATGGAATTCTCCAGGCCAGAATACTGGAGTGGGTAGCCTTTCCCTTCTCCAGGGAATCTTCCCAACCCAGGAATCAAATCTGAGTCTCCTACATTGCAGGTGGATTCTTTACAGCTGAGCTACCAGGGACTCTTCGGGAGACTGTTATTCCTATTTTAAAGATGAGAAATTGAGAATCAGAAAGGTGCTCAATGGTGGGACAGGAATTTAAATTTGGTTTATCTCTATCAGAGATAGGTAGTCTATTATAGGTCAATAGGTCATTGTCATCCTCTTCATCACAGAAACTAGCATTTAAAGAGCTCTGAGAATGGTGCTAGGTACTATTCTAAGAACCTAATATTTATATCTTATTATGAGATCTATTACTGTCCCCATTTTATGGATGAGGAAACTGAGGTCCAGGGAGGTTACAGTTATATAGCTAGTAAAGGTTGGCCATTGTGATGTCATCTAGCAACCTTACCTTCAGCCTTTAAGCGATGACAAAGCTAACCCATCCTGGATGACTAGTGTCCCAGACCAGAAATTTGTAAGCTATATTCAGGAACTATGGGGAAGAGTATGACAGAGTAGTTCTAAAAAAAAGAAAAAAATGAAAGCAAGACAGAAAGAAAGAAGAAAAACAATGAGAGAACATTTACTTTCTACATTAGAGTCTTTGCTTTGTTTATATTTTAAAAGAATATTGTTTATTACAGTAATTTAGCAAACAAAGTGAGGAAAAAAAATCACCAGAGCCTACCACTATAGCTATTTCTGTGTATTTTCTCCCATCCCCCATATCTATATATGTAGTTGCATTAACAACTATTATGCATAGAATGGCATTCTGCTATTTTAACTCATTTTTTAATATAAAATTTCCTATGATGCTATGTAGTCTTTTCCATAGCTACTACTTTTTTTCCATTTGGTTAATATTCTCTCATATTAATGCCTCAGAATTAATCTCAGTGTTTTCTCTTGTTTTGATTATTTACTGTTTTCCTATTTTAAATAATATTAGGGTGAGTAGCATCATGAATTATTTATATATTCCCCTTCATATATATGTATATCTTAATGAAACCTAACAAAGCTGTATTTATAAAATTAATCAGAAATATTAACTAGGACAAAGTTAAGTATAAATAGACATAATAGAGGTTCGTAAGGAAAGAGAACATTCTGAAAAATTCTGTGTGTCTGCAGTCTTTTAGGAACAAAGTCCTTGGCCATCCCATTGAGATAAAAAGTGAATTTAACCTTGGTAGAGGCTCCACTTTTCAACCTCTGATAGTTGAGAAGGGAAACAATTTGTGCATACTCTCTGAGAAATAGTGACACCCAGAAGGAAAGAAAACTCTAAAATTTATAGCCTCTAGGGGTTTGGGTAATGAGATTAGGAATAATTTTTTTTTCTTTGTTTGCTACATTTTTCAAAGTTTTAAGGAATATCTAACTAATCTCTCCACTTTTAGGAGAGAGTACTATAAAAGGTAGAGTGCCCTCTAAACCCAGAGTTAAAGTCAGAAAACTTTTGACAAGTAGCTGTATGAGTCCATTTACATAAAATCTAGAAAATCAAACTAATTTATAATCACAGAAAGCAGACTGATGACTAAGGGGGGTTGGGGGGAGTCAGGAGAAGGGAGGGAGAAGGGCAGGGTCACAGAGGGGCACAGGGAAACTCTGGGGGATGTTGCATATGTTCATACCCTTGACTGTGGTGATGGTTCCATGCTGTATCCACTTGTTGAAACATTAAATTGTACACTTTAAATATGCACAGCTTATTGAGTGTCAAATCCACCTTAATAAAGCTATTAAAAATAAAAATAATTAATTTTGAAAGATAATACATAAGTATAACTCAAGAATCTAGAAGTTCAAAAGGATATGCAGTGAAAAGTCAGTGTTCTTCCTTCCACTCTCTTCTAGCCACCAGTTCCCTCCACTAAGATGTTGTTTGTTGTGTATCTTTTAAGAGGTGTTCTGTGCAAGTAAGCTTGTATGTAAATAAATCCCAAAAAACCACAACACACACACAATGCATAGTGTTCTTTACTTTTTTTTTTAACCTGGGAGGGAACGCCCTCAAAGTCCAATGGTTAAGACTCCATGTTTTAACTACTGAGGACATGTTCAAATCTCTGTTCGGGGAACAAAATTCTTGCAAGTCACATAGCATGGCCAAAAAATATATATATATTTATAGACACACACATACATATATGTACTATTTATACACACACACTTGGAGATTATTATATATCATTACCCAGAGAACTGCCACATTATTTTAATAGCTGCATAGTATTATAGGCTGCATCTTAATTCATTAACACCTGATTTTATAGTCTTTGGTACTGCAAAAAATATTGCAGTGATCAGCTACAACACTGTTCTTCATTTTATTTTGTTTTCTTAAATATGTGTTATCAGTTGCATCTCAGTCTGTACAGAACAATAATGTACTGGGCTTTAAAACTCTTGCAGGAAGGGGGACCCCTTCCATGGCCTGAGAGTGGATACTTGTCTAACACTCAGAAATAAATTGTCCAAGAAGACACATGTACTGAGAAAGCAGGAGACTTTGTTGGGACGGACACCCGGGCAGAGAGCAGGGCAGAGAGCAGCAGGGTAGGGCACCCAGGAGAGCAGCTCTTCCATGTGATTTGCAGTCTCAGGGATTTTGGTAATGGGGTTAGTTTTCAGGTTCTCTCTGGCTAGTTATTCTGACTCAGGGTCCTTCCTGGTAGCATGCACATCACTCAGCTAAGATGGATTCTAGTGAGGAGGATTCTGGGAGGTCTGTAGGACATATGGACTCTCATCTCCTTGTTCCTTTTGACCTTTCCTAAATGCTTCCAGGTGGTAGCTTGTTAGTCTGCCTTCTTTAACCAGGACCTCCTACTGTATGATAGATAGAGCAAGTGGTTACGATGTGCTTGGCCAGGACAAGGTAGCTTTGGTCTGTGGTGCTCCTAACCAAATCTCCTTTTCTGCTTTTCCGGAGTTTTAGATGCGCTCCTTCATGTTAGGTAACGATTAGCTGTACTTGTGTGAATCAAATGTACTTGAGGTGGGGAAGAGACGACCCTTTGGCAGGGTAGTGAAATATTTCTCACCACCAGGGCTCCATCCTTGCTAAACTGAGGAATGAAATTTATTTTGTAAATTAATAAGCGATCTCCTATATAACCTCTTAACACAGGATATGGAGCCTTTTATGTAGAAATTAAAAGAGGCTGTGAAAGCCCCAGCTTTGGTGAACAGAAGAGCCTTGACTTTTGAAATCTCTGACTAGATGTGAGGCCAAAGAAAGAGGTTAAGTTTTTAATCTGCTTTTCACCCTCAAGAATACCACATGGCCCCAAAGAACTAGGGTTCTGTAATATCTCAGAACTATTTGGTGCATTTCTTAACCTTTCTGAACATAGCTTGACTCATCTCTGTCAGAAGAGGCAGACTTCGGGGTCAGATAGAAGGTTGAATTCTGGGTGCTTAGGACCTGTGCAGCCTCAGTTTTCCTTTGTTTAAAATGGAAATAATAGTACAGAGATAATAATAGTTAATGTTATTAGGTGTTTATTTACTGTGTGTCTGGCAGTATGTTAAGATCTTTAATGCGTTTTCTCATTTAATTTTTGTGATCAGGTTATGAAAAAGAGACACTCTTAGTTTCTGAATTTTCTGGTGGGTACTTGGGGAAGTGAAGGTTTCACCAGTCACCAGTAGCAGAGGCAGCTAACTGCCAAAGCCTATTCTAATGTTAAACTCTAGGCTACTTTGCACAGGTGTAGTGAGAAGGATAAACTATGCATAACAGGCTGGGAAACAGTGGGTGCTCCTGTTATATTAATGGTCATAAAACCTGTCCACATCTTACCTACCAAATTTAAAATCTATTTAATTAAAAATTTATTAGGGAAAAAGTGATCAGAAGCTGTGTAAGAGATACTTATTGACCATGAGGTTTCCTTGTTTGGGCAGGTGCTCCTGTGCAGACAACCAGATACCAGGTACGCTGCAATACTGACAGTAATTCGGCAAACTGCATTGAAGAAGAGGGAACAGTGTTTGATATATTTCCAAATGAATCCAGCAGCAACCTATCTCCAAGGCCTGACATTTTCTCGTAAGTGGACTTTCTTGACTTTACTTTTGTCAGCCTCTGTTGAGATCTTGGCATGGAGGCAGAAGGGTTGCCCAGAGTGTTTTCTTTAGGCTCTTGCTTCCATGATTCAGTTTTCACTGCATAGTACAGGGTAAAACTGTACAAGAATACATGACTCACACTTTCGCAAGGTCTTTTTCTGGTGGCAGAAATAAAAATTGAATACTTTTCACCAATAGGTATTGAAAATAATTGAATATTACTTTACTAATGTAAATAGAGCACATTATATATTAAAATCCAGTAGGAGTCTATCACCTGAATGGAGACACAAAACGTGACATATACATGAAGTGTAATATTATTTGACCATAAGAAAGAAGTACTGATAAATGCTGCAACATAGCTGAATCTGGAAAACATTATGCAAAGAAAAGGAAACCAGACATGAAAAGCCACATATTATATGATTCCATTTATATGAAGTGTACAGAAATAGGCAAAACCCACAGAAAATAATTTTTGAGGAATATAAAAATGTTCTGTTTAGATAGTAGTGATAAAAAAAATGAAATTAGGGGAAGGAAGAATAAGTGGCCGTGACTCATAAAAAAGAAAGCCATACCTCTTCTTGATCAAATAAAACCTGCCTTATACTTGCCAAAAGGATCCAGTAGGATTTCATAAGTAACAAAAAATTGAATTGGATTAGAGCCCATTGTTTCACTGAATATCAAAGTTACATGTGGCAAAGATATATTATGAAAAGAATTATCATACAAGTTTTAATATTCAGGCTTAAATAGAAAATCACTCTCCTGGGACTTCCCTGGTGATCCAGTAAGAATCCTCCTGCCAATGCAGGGGACATGGGTTCAATCCCTAGTCCAGGAACTGAGATCCAACATGCCGCAGAGCAACTAAGCCCGTCAGCCACAACTACTGAGCCTGTGTGCTCTAGAGCCTGTGCTTTGCAATAAGAGAAGCCGCTGAAGTGAGAAGCCTGCAGACTGCAACTAGAGAACAGCCCGAGAGGGTAGTTTCTGCTCACTGCCACTAGAGGAAGCCCACTCACAGCCACAAAGACCAGCACGGCCAATAAGTAAATCTTCTTTAAAAAATGAAGTAGATCAATGATGAAAATAGCCAAATCTGAGTATCTGAAGATCTCCTAGTCTACCTGATGCATGATCTCTGCAGTTCTGAAGAGCAAGGAATAATTTAAAACAAGGTGTGCATGTGTGTAAAAGTTACAATGGATAACTGAGGACGTACAGGTGAGTGAGTGAGAATTGGCTGCAGGTGTGTGTGTATAAAAGGCTGATCAGTTCTGAGCAATGACGAAAAGGTTTTACTACAGACCTTTATAAAGATTTCTACACTTGATCTGAGCTCTAAATTAAAGAAAAAAATAATAAAAGAAAATCACCCTTCTGAAAGCCACGTAAGTCATCGTGCCCAAACCAGGTAAGTCTATCATCACTCTGGGGATACTGGCAACCCCTTCATCACTGAAATTATGTCATCACCATCCTCAGAATACAGCTCCGCAACCTGTGCTTCTGCTTGAATTCTCTGGCACAGAGGTTGACCCTGATGTTACAACTTCCTCCATTATTTTAAGTCATGGATTTCAATACTAATTCATTGAATCTGAAATGTTAGAGGAATAACCTAAATCCTCCAAAACAGCTATTTTATACTATTTCTTCCCCCCTCAAATCTCCATAATCTTCCACACTCTTTGACATAAATTGTAGCAATATATTTTTTTGGATCTGTGTCTTATGGCAAAGGAAACAAAAGCAAAAGTGAGCAAATGGGACCTAACTAAACATAAAAGGTTTTGCACAGCAAAGGAAACCATTGACAAAACAAAGAGATGACCTTCTGAAATGGGAGAGAATATTTACAAATGATATGACTGATAAGGGGTTAATATCTAAAATACATAAACAGCTCACATGACTCAACATCATAAAGCAAACAACCTGAAAAATGGGCAGAAAATCTGAATAGACATTTTCCCAAAGAAGAATGGGCAACATGAATATGAAAAGATGCTCAACATCACTAATCACCAGAGAAATGCAATTAAAATCCACGAAAAAATCACCTCACACCTGTCAGAATGGCTGTCATCGAAAAGACCACAATTAACAAATGTTGGTGAGGATGTAGGAAAAGAGAACTCCTATACATTGTTAGTGGGAATGTAAATTGGTGCAATCACTGTAGAAAACTCAGAAAACTAGAAATGGAGTTACCATATAATCCTGCAATTGCATTCTTAGATATTTATCGAAAGGAATTGAAAACACTAATTTGAAAAGATATATGTATCTTTCATATATGTATCTATCATATATCTGTGAACCCCAATGTTCACAGTAGCAGTAAGTCATCGTGCCCAAACCAGGTAAGTCTATCATCACTCTGGGGATACTGGCAACCCCTTCATCACTGAAATTATGTCATCACCATCCTCAGAATACAGCTCCGCAACCCTGTGCTTCTGCTTGAATTCTCTGGCACAGAGGTTGACCCTGATGTTACAACTTCCTCCATTATTTTAAGTCATGGATTTCAATACTAATTCATTGAATCTGAAATGTTAGAGGAATAACCTAAATCCTCCAAAACAGCTATTTTATACTATTTCTTCCCCCCTCAAATCTCCATAATCTTCCACACTCTTTGACATAAATTGTAGCAATATATTTTTTTGGATCTGTGTCTTATGGCAAAGGAAACAAAAGCAAAAGTGAGCAAATGGGACCTAACTAAACATAAAAGGTTTTGCACAGCAAAGGAAACCATTGACAAAACAAAGAGATGACCTTCTGAAATGGGAGAGAATATTTACAAATGATATGACTGATAAGGGGTTAATATCTAAAATACATAAACAGCTCACATGACTCAACATCATAAAGCAAACAACCTGAAAAATGGGCAGAAAATCTGAATAGACATTTTCCCAAAGAAGAATGGGCAACATGAATATGAAAAGATGCTCAACATCACTAATCACCAGAGAAATGCAATTAAAATCCACGAAAAAATCACCTCACACCTGTCAGAATGGCTGTCATCGAAAAGACCACAATTAACAAATGTTGGTGAGGATGTAGGAAAAGAGAACTCCTATACATTGTTAGTGGGAATGTAAATTGGTGCAATCACTGTAGAAAACTCAGAAAACTAGAAATGGAGTTACCATATAATCCTGCAATTGCATTCTTAGATATTTATCGAAAGGAATTGAAAACACTAATTTGAAAAGATATATGTATCTTTCATATATGTATCTATCATATATCTGTGAACCCCAATGTTCACAGTAGCATTATTTATGATAGCCAAGATGCGGAAGCAACCTGAGTGCCCATCAACAAGATGAATGGATGAAGATGTGATACACACGTGCGCGTGCACACACACACACACACACACACACACACACACACGGACACACACATTGGAATACTAATCAGCCATAAAAATCCAAGAGATTTTTCCCATTTGTAACAACGTGCATGGACTTGGAGGGTATTATGCTTAGTGAAATAAGCCAGAGAAAGACAAATACTGTATATTACTTATATGTGGAATCTAAAAAAATAAATTCATGAATATAACAAAAAAAGAGATACACAGATATAGAGCACAAACCAGTGGTTACCAATGGAGAGAGGAAAGTGGGGAGGGGCACGGTACAAAGAGGTACAAAATACTATGAATAAAACAATCTACAAAGATGTATTATATACAACAGGGAATACGGTTAATGTTTTATAATAGCTATAAATAGAATACAACCTTTACATAGTTTTTAAAAAACATCTGTGTAATCTTCCCTTTCTCAGCCAGTAACTCTCCTTCCTGTTCTGAAACTCCTGTCACTATGCACGCACAGCCTCTCTTCTGTGCCAGACTCGGACTCTTGCTCTCAGATGCGTTTCTTCTCCTTCCCCATCCCTGCTCTGTATTGGGTGGAAGGATGAGGGTTGCTCCCTGTGATCTGCATTTCTCATACTCCCGGGTCTGTGGCTGAGTTTGGCCAGTGGGATGCCTGGACGGGAGACTGCTCGGCATGGGTGGCAGGGAGAGAGAAGTATGTTTCTTCTCATTCCTGCCTTGGCGGCACCTCTGGCAAGGCTGTTATCTCATACATGACTTCAGCTTCCACCAGTGCTCTTGGTCCCTGGGCTTAGGTAGTACCACTTTCTCTACTGTCCTTCTAGCCCAGGGAGAGAAGTGTTTTCTTGCTGTCGCTCATCTCTGGAGTTCCTCATTCTTCCCTATTTGGCTTTCCTTCTTTTCCATCTCATGTGTAAGCAATTCCCTGTCTTAAATATTTAGACTAAGTTTCCTGATTGGACTCTGACTGTGGCAGCTTCGAAGGCCACCTTCCTTGTGCTGGGTATCTTATCTCATGCACCTTCTCCAGGACTTTAATTATGCAGTCCGCCCTCTGAAGCCAGCATTAGTCTGCAGACATTCTCTAGTATCACCTACTTTTAGGTAAAATCTTCTCTTTGATTTTGCTTCCTCTCCAGCTGTTGTCCTTTTCTCTGCTTACCGTCACCCCTCTCCTCTCCTCAACCCCTTGTGGTTCTACCTTCTACCCAGAGTGCTTGGTGGAAGTACTTACTTTCTTTTCTTTTTTCTGTTTTGGCTGCTTGGCATGTGGGATCCAAGTTACCCGACCAGATATCAAACCTGAGCTCTCAGCAGTGAAAGCTTGGAGTCCTAACCACTGGACCACCAGGGAATTCCCAATTTAAGTTCTTTTTTATTTTCCTTCACATTGGCAAAAATTCTGAGGGAATTTAAAGCTTTGTAAACATTTAAAATGGGATTCCCTGGTGGCTCAGTCTATAGAGAATCCACCTGCAATGCAGGAGACCTGGGTTCGATCCCTGGGTTGGGAAGATCCCCTGATGGAGGGCATAGCAACCCACTCCAGTATTCTTGCCTGGAGAATCCCCATGAACAGAGAAGCCTGGTGGACTACAGTCCACAGAGTCACAAAGAGTTGGACATGGCTAAGGGACTGAGCATGCACAAACTGAAATGTTAACATGTTGGTATATATAATTCTTGACTTGTTACAAAGAATTACCTAAGAGTGAGCTTTGTTGAAGTATTGTGAAGTAATTAGAAGTTTTGCAGAAATTTTAAATTAGGAAAAATATCATCTATCTATTGAGTAGGAGAAAGTGTAGAAATGGGAACTTTTCTGTTTAAAAAAAAATCCAAATATAGGATTGCCATGTTAGTGATAGCATTTTGTATCCATCTTCAATGAGCAGATGTGGAACTGAAAAAGGCAATGAGTTAGTTACACTAAGTACATGCAAACATGTGGAAAGACTGACTTATTTTTTTGTTTCAAAGCATTAAATAACTGAAACTTTTAACTTCTAACTTCAGCAACTGAGTCACTACATTTACTTCATCTTAAAAAATGTTTCACGATTATCTTTTTATGTCTCAAACTTTAGTGAATTTTCCCCCCTTTTTTCTTACTTCAGACTGGAGAATTCCAAGTATTTGAATGAAGTCTTCTCTCCTGAGGATGTCTCAGGATCAGGTTCTGGAGCAGGATCTGAAAGTGCCTTCCTAAATGAAATAGAACCGGAATACCAACCAGTAGAAGAAAACGATGCTTTTTATTACAACTCTGGATCTGGGGAGAAAAATGTGCCGTCATACAAATAGGACTTGGGGCAGGATGGACCAGAAGAAGATTTTACTATATAAAAGAGAGGGTTTCCCATCTTCATACCAGTCAATGTATTTTGTATATCATGGCTAAATGATTAATTTGAGGACAAAAAGCTTTTTAGAAAATTTAAAACATCTGAAAAGGAAGTTTTAAGTTTTATCATCTTTTTTTCTCATGGATTCTTAGAGTCTCTTTTATCTATCCTGTTGTCCTGGAAAATACCTGCATTTCTTATGTATCATATTCAACAACATCACTATGAAATTAGCTACTCTCCATATCTATAAAATTGCTTTAAAGAATAAATTATACTGTTTTTAAAAAATTTAGTTTGAGAAACAAATTGAGAGGCACTATTTCATATCTAAGTCTTCATGAAGCTGACTCTGATTATGAAATCTAGACATGCCTCTTTTTTGTGAAAAAAACACAGATGCAACATACCATGAATATACAGAGGAGGTATTTAACATGTTTTACAGTATGAAGTTAACTGTTCTAAAATCACCATCAAATGTGTTTGCGAGCTAGGGGACATTGTTTGCTTAGAAGTGTGATTGCTGCCGCATTTAGAAACTTAGTGCCTAAATTAAAGCACAGTTGTGCTCTCGGTACTTCATGCTGTGTTACCTTTCCCCCTGGATATCTGTGTATTTGCAAACAGTCTATTAAAGCCAAAGTATTATCAAAGGGTTATGCTGTCTGGGCTCTCTTTTGTTCATGAAAGGATCATTTTTGTTTAAATGTTTCTAGATTCTCATCACGTGTAAAGTTACTTTACAGTGAGACCAAATTTTATAGCTAGAATCAAATCCTATTAACTAGCAGATGAATAAAACAGTCATTATACAGAAAGAGGGTTATTCTTGTCCAAACACTTCCTCTTCTTGAAGGCTATACTGTACCCATCTCTGTTCCCCCTAGTTTTGAAAAGTCTGTCATGGATCCTGCACTATCTAGATCCCCTCTTCAGAACTGATACCTTATTGAAATTAACCTCTGTGGAAGAGATGCACCTTGTCTAAGGCCACACCGCTTCCCACAGCAGCCTTCACCCAATGCCTGGTCCAGGTGGGCATATGGATACCAGATTCCTCCCCTGAACTTGGAACAACTTGGCAGGGAAATCATAGATTCAGAATTCCCTGAGGATTTGGCTGAGGCTTTGTTTGGGACTGCTTTGTAGCTCGGTTTCTTCTTTTACTTAGTCTTGCTTCCCTGCATCCCCTCTGAGAGAGCTCCCTTAGAAACTTGTGCACACTAGTTTTCATATCAATGTCTCTTTCATGGAGATTCCAATCTGTGAAAATTGGTGCTAGGACGGGGAGAAAGCAGTTGCTAAAATGAGATTTTGGAGCTGGATCACCTACTGTCTTGGCTGGTAATGAGGATCTTATCCCTGGCTGTAAATGCGGAAAACACACAAGAGAGCATTGCAATTATTCAAACTTGCACTGATGATGAACTGGGATGGTTACCAGTGGAAGGAAGTGCACCAGGGTGCAGTATATGAAACATCTGAGAATGTGGAAAAGCAGAAATTATAAAGACAATGGCATTAGATAGCTCTTGCTGGAGGCAATTAATGAAAGATCAAGGATGATTAATTAAAGACTAACTGTGAAAACCAATGGGTCTCCTCAGAAGCATATTAAGAAACTCTCTTCTGCAGTGGGAGGGCTGGAAAAGTTGAGGCCCAGGCCCAGGATATAATCAGAAGAATAGCAGAGTTCAAGAATGTTAAGGTGCCAATCTAACCAAGTCTGTTATACAATAGCAGGACCCTGATTTGGAAAGTACTGGACCTCAGAAATGAGGACATCTGAGTATAAACGTATCTGGGTTGATATATTCAGAATTTAAACCCCTAAACTTCTTCAAACCCTTTGGTTTTATAGAATAGACTCACTCCTTAAAAACTAATGCTTTCCTCTGGCTTGAAGATGGTTAGGAGGCCTCTGCCCTTTAAGACCATATGCACTCTCTCTCAAGGTCTGCCCCACCTACCTGCCTAGCCAACAGATCCATAACTAAAGTTACAATATAAACCAACAGTAGAGTGTTGGGCCTGGTAAGGAGGAAAGATGAAGGTTCTGCAGAACTTAGTTGTTATGCACCTCAGAAGCCAAGAGAGTGTCTATGAGACTATCGTTTTTTGGTTGCTAAGTCATGTCTGACTATTTTGTGATCCCATAGACTATAGGCCGTCAGGCTCCTCTGTCCATGGGATTTCCCAGGCAAGAATACTGGAGTGGGTTGCTTATTTCCTTCTCAGGGGATCTTCCCAGCCCAAGGACTGAACTGCATTGGCAGGCAAATTCTTTACCTCTGAGCAACTAGGGAAGCCCCACTTAACTCCAAGAGTACTAGATCAAGGAATGGAGACAAATCATAAAGTTGGATAAGGAAATGTTCACTAATACAGAAGTGTTAGTGGAATCACTGACCAAAAATGCCCTACCCTGTTCAAGCAACTCAGTAACCACTTGTATGAGTTGAGGTGGTTAACAACAGTTAACTTGTATGAGTTACAGGTGGTTAACAACAGAAGGCCCAAGCAAGGAACGTGGAACTGACAAGCTATCACCAACTGGAAGGATTTGGGAAAGGTCAAAAGGGAGAGGAGGCACAAGTCAATTGTCTTACCAGCCTCCCAGCATCTTTCTCACTAGAATCCATCTTGGCTGAGTAATGTGTGCAGCACCAGAAAGGACCCTGAGTCAGAATGATTGGCCAGAGACAACTCAGAAACTTACTCCATTACCATAAAACCTGAGAATGTGAGCCACATGGCAGAACAGTTCTAGTTTCCCTTATCTTGCTATTCTCTGCCCAGGTGTCCCTTGCCAATAAAGTCTCTCACTTTGTCAGCATGTGTTCTCCTCAGACAATTCATTTCTGAGTGTTGGACAAGAGCCTACTCTCAGGCCCTGAAAGGGTCCACATTCTTGCAACAGGAGTACTCATCCGGGAAACAGGTTGTGTCATCCTGGTAAGAACCCTGGGAGAAAGTGTTGACATACTCTAGAATGGCCCTTAGAAGCCTGGAGAAAGTAAAAGCTCCCCTTAAGTAGAAATGCTAGAACTACTAGAGCAGACAGTGGAAAAGGGGTCAAAAAGTTTAAGGAAGCGAGCATGCTAGAATGGACAGATTGTGTAAGCTAAAAACCTACCAAATGGCTTGGTTCTGCAGGAAAGTCAAAGCAATGAAGAATATGCTGGCAAGAGGGATAGCATCTCTGAACCATCTGGTAGCTCTCCCCTTACAGGGCAGAGTTGATGGTAGAATGTTGTTACAGAACTGGGCTCACTAATAGCAGTGGGAATGATGGACGTCCCAAAATAATTGAGGCCAGCTGAAGCTGTTCAGCCATCGGAAGCCAGATGGTATAATTATCATGTGAGCAAGGTCAGAATGGAAAGCAGGGAAGCCTGAATGGACAAAGTTATGGAGTGGCATCTTCAGAGGTAAGATAGTTGGTAACGGTCTGCACCCAATTCCACTGCAGTAGGGGTAGATAGTGGGGCAGTAGGGAGGAATTTCCCCACACCAACAAGCAAGTTTCTGACATCAGCTAGGTTTCTTACAATTCAACTCAATTCTGACACTGTCTACCTGGAGTCAACATCAGATTCCACAGGGTAAAGGCTCAGTCCCGTAAGACTTCTCTTCACCTCAGATGCCTAGGTTGTTTCCTATGCCTCTAACTGATTGTGTATAAATTGTAGCTTCCAATGGTCCCTTCCTCAGGTTCAGCTAATTTGCTAAAGCAACTTACAGAACTTGGAGAAACATTTTACTTACTTGATCACCAGTTTATTATAAAAGCATATAACTCGAGCTAGATGAAGAGATTACTCAAGATGAGTTCCCAAATAAAGGAGCTTCCGTCCTTGTGGAGTTTAGGGCCTGGTGTTTTGCTGAAAGTTTTAACTTTCAGGTTTGAAGGATTCATTAACAAAAGAAACCACTCATTTTATAGAAATAAAAAATTTTAATATTTAAAAAATTAACACCTTAAAATTTTTTTAATTTATTTTAATTGGAGGATAATTACAACATTGTGGTGGTTATTGCCATACAATGACATGAATCAGACACAGGTGCATAATTTCAATATTTAATAGTGAGTTATCTAACTTATTTTCAATATATGATCATGAAAAGCAAAGATAAATAGAAATAGCAGAGGAGAGTAACAGTACATATATCACCAAATTGGGCCAACTAACATCCAGGTTGAAACAGCACTGGGAAGTCCTAAGTAACAATAATCTGGAGTCCCAGTTGGGAAAAGGTCCTGGGCAGTGTGTCCCTGCCATGGGCAAGACTGCAAATTGAGTTTGGGGGCTCCTATTTATAATCCAGGGCCACAAGCTGATATCATCATCAGTCTGGAGCAAAAATGCAGCTCTGGTTTCACATTAATCTTTTTACAATGCTGTTTATCTGGTGAGTAATGAGACTCTGGGAGATGGGCCAGATCTTCAGGGGCTTCCCTATCTTATCTATAGTGCTGCTTGGCTTACTGGTAACAAGTGGTGCGCTCACAAGCAAGCACATAGTCAGGCCGTGTCTAGGCAGGCCAGAAGCAAGATGAGAAGCTGGCTCTGCTTTCTTGTCTCTGAAGTCTGAACAAGAATTCCTCCACTTTAATTTCCCTAGCACCTGGGACGGTGGCAAGCAGAAGGTTCTGGTTCCCCAATCTGAAGTTCTCTGAACCCTGTCCTTTAGGTTTTTTTGAAGCCTTCATTATAGAGGTATGATTAATTAAATAAATCATGTTGTTGTTCGATCGCTAAGTCATATCCAACTCCTTGTGACCTCATGAACTGCAGCACGCCAGGCTGCTCTGTCCTTCATAGACTCCTGGAATTTGCTCAAACTCCTGTCCATTGAGTCAGTGATGCCTTCCAGCTGTCTCAGCCTCTGCCAACCCCCTCTCCTTCTGCCCTCAAACTTTCCCAGCATCAGACTCTTTTCCAGTCTGTTGGCTCTGCACATCAAGTGGCCAAGGTATTGAACTTCAGCGTCGGCACCAGTCCTTCCAATGAATAATCAAGGTTGATTTCCTCTGGGATTGACTGGTTTGATCTCCATGCAGTCCAAAGGACTCACAAGAGTCTTTGTCAGCACCACAATTCAAAAGCATCAGTTCTTCAGTACTCAGCCTTCTTTGTGGTCCAGCTCTCACATCCATATGTGGAAAAACCAAAGCTTTGACTTTACCAACTTTTGTTGGCAAAGTGACATCTCTGCTTTTTAATATGCTGTTTAGGTTTGTCATAGATTTTCTTCCAAGAAGCAAGCGTCTTTTAATTTCATGGCAATAGTCACCATCTGCAGTGATTTCAGAGCCCAAGAAAATAGATCGGTCACTGTCTCCACTTTTCCCTCATCTATTTGCCATGAAGTGATGGGAATGGATGCCATGATCTCAGTTTTTTGAATGTTGAATTTTAAGCCAGATCTTTCACTCTCCTCTTTCACCTTCATCAAGAGGCTCTTTAGTTCCTCTTTGCTTTCTGCCATTAGAGTGGTATCATGTGCATATCTGAGGTTGTTGATATTTCTCCCAGCAATCCTGATTCCAGCTTGTGATTCATCCAGCCCAGCATGTCACATGATGTACTCTGCATATAAGTTAATAAGCAGGGTGACAATGTATAGCCTTGATGTACTCTTTTCCCAGTTTTGAACCAATCTGTTGTTCCCTGTCTGGTTCTAACTGTTGCTTCTTGACCTGCATACAGGCTTCTCAGGAGGCAGTTAAGGTGGCCTGGTATTCCCATCTCTTTAAGAATTTTCTAGTTTGCTGTGATACACACAATCAAATGCTTTAGCATAGTAAAAGAAGCAGATGTTTTTCTGGAACTCTCTTGCTTTTTCTGTGATCTAGTGGATGTTGGCAATTTGATCCCTGGTTCCTCTGCCTTTTCTAAATCCATCTTGTACATCTGGAAGTTCTCAGTTGACATACTGTTGAAGCCTAACTTGAAGGATTTTGAGATTGCCTTGGTAGCATGTGAAATGAGTTCAATTGTGCAGTATTTTGAACATTCTTGGCATTGTCTTTCTGTGGTACTGGAATGAAAACTGACCTTTTCCAGTCCTGTGACCACTGCTGTTTTCCAAATTTGCTGACATATTGAGTGTAGCACTTTAATAGGATCATCTTTTAGGATTTTAAATAGCTCAGCTGGAATTCCATCACCTCCACTAGCTTTGTTCATGGTAATGCTTCCTAAGGTCCACTTGACTTCACACTCCAGAATGTCTGGCTCTAGGTGAGTGACCACACCATCATAGTTATCTGGGTCATTAAGACCTTTGTTGTATCTGTGTATTTCTGCCACCTCTTCTTAATCTCTTCTGCTACTGTTAGGTCTTTGCCATTTCTGTCCTTTATTGTGCCCATTTTGTATGAAATTTGGTATCTCCAATTTTCTTGCAAAAAATTGTATTTCCCTTCATATTGCTTTCCTCTACTTCTTTGCATTGTTTATTTAATAATGCCTTCTTATCTCTACTTGCTATTCTCTGGAATTCTGCATTCAGTTGGTTATCTCTCTCTCTTTCTCCTTTGCCTTTAGCTTCTCTTCTTTTCTCAGTTACTTGTAAGGCCTCCTCAGACAGTCACTTTGTCTTCTTGCATTTCTTTTTGGGGGGATGATTTTGGTCATTGCCTCCTGTACAATATTATGAACCTCCATCCATAGTTCTTAAGGCACTTTCTCTACCAGATCTAATCTTTCAAATCTATTGGTTACCTCCACTGTATAATCATAAAGGATTTGATTTAGGTCATATCTGAATGGTCTAGTGGTTTCCCCTACTTTATTCAATTTAAGCCTGAATTTTGCAATAAAGAGCTCATGATCTGAGCCACAGTCAACTCCAGGTCTTGTTTTTGCTGACTATATAGAGCTTTCCATCTTCAGCTGCAAAGAATGTAATAATCTGATTTCAGCATTGTCCATCTGGTGATGTCCATGTGTAGAATCATCTCTTGTATTGTTGAAAGAAGGTGTTTGCTATGACCAGTGTGTTCTCTTGGCAAAACTCTCTTAGCCTTTGCCCTACTTAATTTTGTACCCCAAGGCCAAACTTGCCTGTTACTCCAGGTATCTCTTGACTTCTTGCTTTTGCATTCCAATCTCCTGTGATGAAAAGGAAATCTTTATTCTTTGATGTTAGTTCTAGAAGGTCTTGTTGGTCTTCATGGAATCTTTCAACTTCAGTTTCTTCAGCATTAGTGGTTGGGGCACAGACTTGGATTACTGTGATGTTGAATGGTCTGTCTTGGAAATAAACTGAGACTACTCTCAGTTTTGAGATTGCACCCAAGTACTGCATTTCCAACTCTTTTGTTGACTATGAGGGTTACTCTATTTCTTCTAAGGGATTTTTGCCCATAGTAGTAGATACAGTGGTCATCTTAATTAAATTCACCCATTCTTGTTCACTTTAGTTTACTGATTCCTAAAACGTTGGTGTTCATTCTTGCCATCTCTTGCTTGATGACTGGTAATTGAACTTAATCTCCAGTCCCTCTCCCATCTCCCTTTCCTGGAGGTCAGGAGGTAGAACACACAGAAGTCACTTGCATTTCTATATACTAACAATGAAAAATCATAAAGAGAAATTAAGGAATCAATCCCATTCACCACTGCAACAAAAAGAATTCAATATTTAGGAATATACTTACCTAAGGAAACAAAAGAACTGTACACAGAAAAAATTAACACACTAATGAAAGAAATCAAAGATGACATAAACAGATGGAGAGATATTCCATGTTCCTGGGTAGGAAGAATCAATATTGTGAAAATGATTATACTACCAAATGTAATCTACAGATTCAATGTGATTCCTATCAAATTACCAATGGCATTTTCCACAAAACTAGAACAACAAATTTCACAGTTCATATGGAAACACAAAAGACCCCAAATAGCCAGAGCAGTCTTGAGAAAGAATGGAACTGGAGGAATCAACCTTCCTGACTTCAGATTATACTACAAAGCTACTGTCATCAAGACAGTATGGTACTGGCACAAAAACAGAAATAGAGAACAATGGAACAAGATACAAAGCCAAGAAATAAATCCATGCACCTATGAGTACCTTCTTTTTGTCAAAGGAGGCAAGAACATACAATGGAGCAAAGATAGCCTCTTCAATAAATGGTGCTGGGAAAACTGGACAGCTACATGTAAAAGAATGAAATTAGAACACTTTCTAACACCACACACAAAGATAAACTCAAAATGGATTAAAGACGTAAATGTAAGACCAGAAACTATAAAACTCTTAGAGGAAAACATAGGCAGAACACTCGATGACATAAATCAAAGCAAGATCCTCTATGATCCACCTCCTAGGAAACAAAAGTAAACGATCCTCTATGATCCACCTCCTAGGAAACAAAAGAAAAGTAAACAAGTGGGACCTGATTAAACTTAAAAGCTTTTGCACAGCAAAGGGAATTATAAGCAAGGTGAAAAGATAACCCTCAGAATGGGAGAAAACAATAACAGATGAAACAACTGACAAAGGATTAATTTCCAAAACTTACAAGCAGCTCATACAACTCAATACCAGAAAAACAATCCAATCAAAAAGTGGGGAAAAGACCTAAACAGACATTTCTCCAAAGAAGACATACAGATGGCTGTAGGCTGCAGTCATGGGGTCGCTAAGAGTCAGACACGACTGAGCGACTTTCCTTTCATTTTTCACTTTCACACATTGGAGAAGGAAATGGCAGCCCACTCCAGTGTTCTAGCCTGGAGAATCCCAGGGACGGGGAGCCTGGTGGGCTGCCATCTATGGGGTCGCACAGAGTCGGACACAACTGAAGCAACTTAGCAGCAGCAGCAGCAGCAGCAGCAACACGTGAAAAGATGCTCAACATTATTCATTATTAGAGAAATGCAAATCAAAACTACAATGAGATATCAGCTCACGGCAGTCAGAATGACCATCATCAAAAAGTCTACAAATAATAAATGCTGGAGAGGGTGTGGAGAAAAGGAAACATTCTTGCATTGTTGGTGGGAATGTAAATTGACACAGCCACTATGGAAGACAGTATGGAGATTCCTTTAAAAACTAGGAATAAAATCAGCATATGACCAATTAATCCCACTCCTAGACATATACCCTGAGCAAACCAAAATTGAAAAAGACACATGTATCCCATTGTTCATTGCAGCACTATTTACAATAGCTGGAACATGGAAGCAACCTAGATGTCCACTGACAGATGAATGGATAAAGAAGTTGTGGTACATATACACAATGGAATATTACTCAGCCATAAAAAGGAAGGCATTTGAGGCATTTGAGTCTGATGAGGTGGATGAACCTAGAAGCTATTATACAGACTGAAGTGAGTCAGAAAGAGAAAGATAAATATTGTATTCTAACACATATATACGAATCTAGAAAAAGGGTACTGAAGAATTTATTTACAGGGCAGCAGTGGAGAAACAGACATAAAAAACAGACTTATAGACATGGGGAGAGGGGATGAGAGGGTGAGATGTATGGAGAGAGTAACATGGAAACTTACATTGCCGTATGTAAAATAGATAGCCAACAGGAATTTGCTGTGTGGCTCAGGAAACTCAAACAGGGGCTCTGTATCAATCTAGAGGGGTGGGATGGGGCAGGAGGTGTGAGGGAGGTTCAAAGGGGTGGGGATATATGTATACCTATGACTGATTCATGTTGAGGTTTGACAGAAAACAACAAAATTCTGTAAAACAATTATCCTTCAATAAAAAAATAAACAATAATTTTTAAAAAAGGATGGTAGCTGCTCTTCAGTGTCCATCAGGAGTAGTGCTGAAAATAGCTGTGAGGGGGAACCCTCCCAATGAATAGAGCTTCAAGTGGTGTACTTGGTTATTTACCCTGTATAGAAAGAGAAGTAGTCCAAGGTTACAATACATACAGTTTCACGAGTAGTGGTAAATGTTTTGGTAAGTTGGTAAGGGGACTAGTGACTTAGCAACTGAACAACAACAACAAGGGGCCTAAAATAGAAAAGACTGGACGACTGGGGACTAAGAATTCTGCAACAGCACATGAATCGGTCAATGAGAGAAGATGCAAAGTGTGAAAATCTTTGTGTCAAATGTCAATCAGAAAACATCCAGTACAGAAGAGACACTAACCAATCAAGTAAATAAAATGACTTGGGTGGGTATCAGTCAGTCTCTGTAATGGGCTACCCTAATGATAACACAGTGAATTGATGGAGGAGTAGCCATAATGGCAGAGAGGCAGGCTATGCATGGGTTCCCACTGACCAGGGCAAATTTAGCTACTGATGTTGCCGAATGTCCCATATGCTAGTAACAGAGCTCACTGCTGTGTTGCTGACATGGAGCTATTCGTCAAGGAGACTCTGGTGGCAGGTTGACTCCTTAGACCCCTTCCATTTCAGATATGCCAGAGATTTGTTTTAATAGGAATAGATATGTATTCTAGGTATGTATTTGTTTTTGCTACTCTTGGGGCCTTCAGCAGCATCAATATCTAAGGGCTTACAGAATGTTTAATCCACTAACAGATTTCATGTATAACATTGTGTTAGACCAAAGGACCTATTCTACAGCAGAGATTTACCAGTGGCACATGAAAGTAGGATCCACTGGTTCTAGATGCCACCAACATGATAGAATGATGGAAGGACCTACTGAAGGCACAGCTGAGGTACCACCTTGGATATGACATACTGAGTTTTGCACCTAACTGCCAGGATGCAATATACATGCTAAATCAATAACATTTATGTTATCCTTAATATGTAGAGAATATATGGCTCTAGGAACCAAGGAGTGGAAGTAGGATAGGACAAACTTAACATCAAGCCTACCTGGGGAATTTGTGCTTCCAATTCCTGCAACTGTGTTTTGCAGATTTAGATGTTACAATATATTTGGGGAAATGTTTCTGCCAGTTGACAGACATAGTAAGAATCCTATTGAACTTTAAGCTATGACTGTCATCACTCAGGCACTTTAAGCTCTTTTTGCCAAGGGTTCAACAGTCAATATGAAGTGATCATCTAGGTGGGGGCAATGGACCTGATCATCAAGAGGAGAGAGGACTGCTGCTACACAACTGGGACACGGAGGACTCTCTTTGAAAGCCACTGAAATCTACTCAGGCTTCTCTTAGTACTTCCTTACCCAGTTTTGATAGTAAATGGACAAATTTAGAGTCAGGCTTGAGAAATGTATGGTAACCAGCGGCTCATATCCTCATGGTGAAAGTGAAAGTGAAGGTAGGCGTCAATCCTCCAACTAAGCCATCTAGACCACTAGTGATGTAAGTAGCTAAGGACAAGAAAAACCTACACTGATAACAAAGGAGGAATTTGATGAGTATCAATTATATCTTGCTACCAGCTGCAGCAGAAGCAGCTGCAGTTCATTCCATTGAACCTCCCCTCATAAGTCTTCCCCAAGAAAAGAACTCTCCAGAGTCCTTAAGAAGCTGCTTCCAGAATTGATCTGAAGCAAGCGGATCTGAGAGGCACAAGGGTGGACTGTGCTGTACCGTGTTGCCCAGATTCCCCCTTGAGAATCAGAGGACTTATTCCCCCAGCTACAGAGAAGGCTGGCTGATAGTCATACTCCCTTCCTAGGACAGCTCACAGCCAAAGACTCCTGTATGTGGCAGTATAAAATTTCAGACTTCATGCTCCCCTTGGGGCAGTTCTGAAGGGACAGCTACTTCAGAACTTTTTATGGTGTCATACGAAGCTTTGTTGTGATTCCACTGCAGCTCAGTCTATGCCTGTATAACTCTGCTTCCTTCCAATCATCCACAGGCATTGATCCTAAGGACAATCCCTGATAAATTTCTTCTATGGGTTTGCTTTTCATAGGATCCAAATCATAGGAAATTTTCTTTATAGCATTTTACTTCTGATGACAGTTGTTGAGTTATACCTTGAATTTTCCATGAATAAATCTGTGATTTATTTAACAGGAATTTAGAGAGTTTTACACCCAGCAGGATGTTACTGTCATGAGACCTATTTTTGGGCTCCCCAAAAAACACAGCAGGAAAAATAAGGCATGTTTTAGAAAATACACATACTATTTTTGCATTTTCTAGTTAAGTACAAGGTTTTACACATTTGGAAAGGATAATCTAGGTTGGTTTTTATTAAAAATTGACCTTTTTTTTTTTGAGAAAGATCTTAAACTTGCCACAAAGAAAAGGTAGAATATGTTATGTTTAGGCAAGTAATTAGATTAATAAAAGAAGTATGAACTTTAGAATTTCAAAGTCCTGGCTTAAGTACCAATTTCACCCCTTACTTCACTCTTTTAAGGCAAGTTAGTTAATTTTGCTAGTTTGTCTTGGGAGGGCAATTGTGTGGCCTCTGAAATCAGATCACCTAGGCTCAAAGCTGTCACTAAGTTACAACAGATAAGTTAACTCGACCTCTGTGTACCTCAGTTTTCTTTTCTTTAAAATGAAGATGATGATAGTGACTACATTATAGGTTTGTTGAAATTAAATAATGTATGTAAAATGCTTAGAACAATGTCACTGAGTGATCAATAAATGTACAAGCTGTTATTATGATCCGTACTACAAGTTAACAACATTTGCCCATAGGGTTGTGGTGAAAACTAAATGAGGCAATGTATGGGATTTGATTAGCTCAAAGCCCCTAAAAATTATGATCATGAATATGTGTTACAGCTACTTCCCAAGATTATTTTAAAGATTCCTGGCATAGCCAGATATTGTGCTAGGCACTGAAGATACAAAGGGAAACAAAGACACACCAGACAGCTTTGGTTCTTTTTTTTTTTTGGCTGTACCTTCAAGGCTTGTGGGATTTTAGTTCTGAACCCCAGCCCTCAGGAATGAGAGCTCACAGTCCTACCAGTGGACTACCAGGGAATTTCCAAGACAGACTTTGACCTTGAGCTAGAGTCTTAACAGGGATCAAGTGAGACTGAATATATGTTAGTCTTGTCTGGCACAAAAGAAGGTAGATAGATAGAAGTAACTATTCTCAGGCACATAGGAGAAATAGTATATAACCCATATTCTTTCTCATTCTTACTCTTTCAACTTTTCTTTTAATCAATCATTTGCCATAATTATAGAGTATGAGGGAAGGGAAAGGGCTGGGCTTTTTCCAGTTTGAATTTTCTGTACCCCTATAATTCACAGTTACAATTGCCAACATCTGCTGGATCATAGAAAAAGCAAGAGAGTTCCAAAAAAACATCTATTTCTGCTTTATTGACCATGCCAAAGCCTTTGACTGTGTGGATCATAATAAACTGTGGAAAATTCTGAAAGAGGTGGGAATACCAGACCACCTGACCTGCCTCTTGAGAAACCTATATGCAGGTCAGGAAGCAACAGTTAGAACTGGACATGGAACAACAGACTGGTTCCAAATAGGCAAAGGAGTACGTCAAGGCTGTACATTGTCACCCCGCTTATTTAAGTTCTATGCAGAGTACATCATGAGAAACGCTGGACTGGAAGAAACACAAGCTGGAATCAAGACTGCCGGGAGAAATATCAATCACCTCAGATATGCAGATGGCACCACCTTTATGGCAGAAAGTGAAGAGGAACTAAACAGCCTCTTGATGAAAGTGAAAGAGAGTGAAAAAGTTGGCTTAAAGCTCAACATTCAGAAAACGAAGATCATGGCATCTGGTCCCATCACTTCATGGGAAATAGATGGGGAAACAGTGTCAGACTTTATTTTTGGGGGCTCCAAAATCACAGCAGATGGTGACTGCAGCCATGAAATTAAAAGACGCATACTCCTTGGAAGAAAAGTTATGACCAATCTAGATAGTATATTCAAAAGCAGAGACATTACTTTGCCGACTAAGGTCCGTCTAGTCAAGGCTATGGTTTTTCCTGTGGTCATGTATGGATGTGAGAGTTGGACTGTGAAGAAGGCTGAGTGCCGAAGAATTGATGCTTTTGAACTGTGGTGTTGGAGAAGACTCCTGAGAGTCCCTTGGACTGCAAGGAGATCCAACCAGTCCATTCTGAAGGAGATCAGCCCTGAGTGTTCTTTGGAAGGAATGATGCTAAAGCTGAAACTCCAGTACTTTGGCTACCTCATGCGAAGAGTTGACTCATTGGAAAAGAGTCTGATGCTGGGAGAGATTGGTGGCAGGAGGAGAAGGGGATGACAGAGGATGAGATGGCTGGATGGCATCACTGACTTGATGGACGTGAGTCTGAGTGAACTCCGGGAGGCCTGGCGTACTGTGATTCATGGGGTCGAGAAGAGTTGGACTCGACTGAGTGACTGAACTGAACTGAATTCACAGTCACTTCTTCTCATATTATGCAATCAAGAAAATGTACTAAGGACCAAGATACTAGGAATAAACAGTTAAGATTACTCACAATGTAGTGGGGGAAACAAATAACTGTAAACATTACATTATGCCTTTCCCCCCCAATTTTTAACAGTTATAAACAAAATGCTAAGGTAGCAAAGAGAAGGGAATGATTGATTTTGCTGAAGCTTTGTGTCTCTATTCCCTCAACATGTAATCTGTTTTACCACTCAAGTCATTGCTTAAATTATTATATAATTGATCTTTCATAATTCTGTCTTCTTAGGTTTATACTAACCCAGGGTTTCTCAGCCTTGGCATTATTGACATTTTGGACATAGTATTTCTTTGTTGTAGGGGCTTGTCCTGAGCATTGTTAAGATGTTTAGTAGCATTTCTGATCTTAGTAGCACTTTCCCAGACTTGACAATTAAAAATGTCTCCAAACATTGCCAAATATCCATTGAGGAGAATTATCCTCTCCTCTTGAGACTTCTCTGGTGGCAGACTGAGCGACTGAACTGAACTGAACTGAAAATAGATACACTCTAATTTATTTAGTCAGTCATATATGTTTGAAATTTTAAGCGCTTACCAAAATTTCATTGTTAAAGATAACACATGGGGTGGGTTTTTTTCCTAAGCCTCTTTGATAATTTCCTTAGGATACATTTCTATGAAGCAAACCATCAGGCCTACGTTTTGCACATTTTAATACTTTAGATGTATGTTATCAAATTCTGATAATTGTCCTCTGAAAGTCTGCACCAATTGTATTCCCAGTCAGCAGTATACAAGAAAGGCTGGTTCCCTACTACTGGTACTCAGTTTTGCAATGGTACTTTATCCCTTTTATCTACCAATTTTAAGATTTTAAAAATTTATATATCTTTGTATTTTTAATGTATTTTATTACCAGTGGATATGGACATTGTTTTACCACGTGTGTATTTATTTCTTTTTCCTTTTCTGAGTTGTGTGTTCATGTCCTTTAACCCTTTTATCTATTTTGGCTGTTGACATTTTCTTATTGATTTCTAAACATTACATAAATTTTCAAAATCTTCAGTTTGGTTAGCACAATTATCAGATCAGAATCATTTAGAAATTCTTGCCTAGAAGATAATCTATTATCAGCTTATTCTAGCAGCCCATACCTATAAACTGAGTAGTGGGAAAGTGCAATAGTGACTTCATTGATTAATCTTTTCTAGCTTCAAAAGATCCTGCAGGTATTCCAAGGACTATCATCTCCATTTCACAGAGGAGAAAACTATACTTCCAAAAATTGAGAAATTGATACAAGGCATCTCAATTTGAAAACACCAGGGCTATGGCAGAGTTTTAGGTGCCGAATCTGCCTTGTCACCTTAATCATGCTCTCATGCTTTTGATTTCCTCTTTTTCCCTTTTCTCATTATTATAGTTTATTTTTTCTCACTATTTTATCAACACATCAGTGCTAACGGATATTTTAATCAATGTGGTTTTAAATGGCCTCTCAAGTCGTTTGGGGAAGCTGGCTTTATATCACACACTGAGCATTACTAGATAGATGTCTTACAAAACATGAATCATTTCATTATCTTTCATTTTGTCCAAATCTCTTTTTATCATGAAACTATTGATTGAATTTTGCAGTTAATTTTATTACTTATTTCTGGATAGAAAATATGTCAATAGATAGGCTGAGGGAAAAGAAATATGATTTAGCTGACAAGGAATTAAGATTGTCTTTGCATTGTTTCAGCTCTGTGTTATGTGCTTACTTATTTTCCCCATTAATTTATCTTAAGTATAAGATGATACTATTAAAGTTGGCGTTTTTCAGATATGTGCTTTTATTTCTTTGATTTTTTTGTTTGTTAGTGGCAGTGGCTTTGTATGGAAATAGCCGTGTTCTCCTCAGGTACATCTGGTGCCAAGAGATGGTATCTGTGAGAATTCTGAGCAGCATTGGATTTATTTGTGGAACATTCTTTTCCTCTTTATAAAATAAACATGGTTCTCTCCAACACTATTGCTCTTAACTGGTTTAGTTCTAAAGTGTTAATATCCTCAGTTCCATGTTATCATCCCAACTCTTTTGGATTCTAAATACCTGTGATGGCTGAAAGAAGTATTTGAAAACAAAGGTATCCCAAACAGAGACTATCCACCTTATTGTTTATGCTTTATTACAGAGTTCCTGCTTTACAGTATTTGCACTAGATTTACCCACCTTGTTCCTCAGATATTTCTGTATGAATATCATGTTAACTATATTATAGCAAATATAATATGAAAGATGATTCAATCTAATAATGCTCGTTGCTAGGAAACCATATTCCCAAAATAGCAGCTGAAGCAATGCGATATCAGCTAAGATAGCTAAACAATGTCGAATGCAGAAACTGATCACATGTGTACTGACTGTTACAAATTTTGAGTTTGTTAACATGATTTTTAATCAAAGCTAGAGAAAAATTAAGTGCTCCATTTAAAGCTTTTGGGGATTTCAAGGAGGCAGACTAGTTAATTGTTTGTGGAAAAAGATCAGGATTCAAATCCTAGTTCTATTATTTAATTAATCCCAGTGACAATGGGCAAAATATTTACTGCTTTAGTTTTATCATCTTTATTACAGCAGTGGTAACATGTACCTTATGGGATTGTTGTGAAGACTCAGTGAAAATGTTTTCACATAATTCCTGGGCCTAGGAAGTCTTCAATAGGTTAATAGTATGATGAATGTGATGATGATGATAATATATGAAAACCATTTTTAACCCTTTCATAATTTTGAAGCAATCAACAAATATTTTATGAGCATGATCTTCAATTAATACACTACAGAAATAAGTGCTTACTCTCAAAGAATTCACAATTTCATTTAGGAAATGTGTATGTATATATGTGTGTGTGTGTATATATATATACATACACATGGGAAAAGATGATACTGCCCAGCATAGGCAAAGGCTCTAAACTGGGATTAAAAAGTTAGCATGTTTGAAGCCTGAAAAGAGGCTTGGGTTTGTAAGCTAGTGAGCAAGGGGGAAGTTGGTATGAAATGAGAATAGGGGTAAGACAATGTCAAATCATGCAGAGTCTTAAATCATGGAAGGTGTTCTAACTTTAGGTATCATTGTAAGCCTTTGAAGTGTTTTCAGCAAGGAGAGATGTGGTTTGATTATGTTTTAAAGACATTTCTGTGACCTATTTGGAGAACAGTTTGGTTCAACCTAAGAGTGAAGGTGGAAGGACCAGTTAGGAGGCTTATCTAGGCTAAAGATGACAGTGACCCAGGCCAGGACACTAGCCCTGGAAATGAAGAAAAGCTAGCAGATTCAGAATACTTTGAGAGAGGATCATCATAGCTGTGAGCTCTGGGTTGTACAGAATGAGGTCAGGGGAGGAGTCCAGCATGACTCATATTTCTGAATTGAGCAGCTGGGTACATGGTGATCATGAAGAATGATTAAAATGTCAAGATTAGCAAGGAAGCGGAATTAGCTTTTTAAACAAGAGAATTAGCAATGAAGGAACTCAAGGTCTTGTTGGGAAACAGCACATGGCCCAGTTCAGCTCAGGATAATTCATGTGTGTGTCAGGAATGAGGTGGGATGGGCCAGATAAAGTTGGAAAGGGGTTGGTTGGCACAGGTTCACAGGTGTCAAGCCACTATATGTGGATGTGTGTTCTTTATCCACATGTGTGTTTATTTACAATCAAGTCTACTCTCTGTAGACTTTCTTTTCTGCTTCTTCCTTTAGGTAGGCCTAATCCTCATGGAGGGTGATGAGGACAGGGAGAAGAACACAAAGAACAGCTGAGTGTCCACTAGGGTAACTTGTGGCTTTTAAGCTGTTCAAATGTGGCTCAACCAAATTACTATGTCATCAAGTGTAAATTGTACACTAGATTTTGAAGACTTAATATGAAGAGAAAGGATTTAAAATATCTCACTGATTTTTATATTGATTATATGTTGAAATAATATTTTAAATGATTGGGTTGGCTAAAATATTAAAATTTTCATTAAATTTTTAAATATGGCTATTAGAAAAATTATGCATGTAGCTTACATTATATTTCTGTTGGGCAGTGCTGATCTAGACTGGTTCTAACTCATGCCAGCTTACATGGACCACGTGAAGAGTAACTTTCCATATTGCTAATCTATACTTTCTTGAAGACAGTGATCTTGATGAGAGAGAAAGTGAGATAGTGTGAATGAGTCATGCCAAGATGTGTTAACAATAAATACTTAACTAGGGTCCTTGGGTGAAGCTACATATCAGCTTTATCCATAGGAGAGTGTTAATCTTCTACAACTCAAGATACAAGAATCTGCAAAACATCCCATAACTCTGCCAATTTCTCTTCTCATTGTTGCTGTCCCTACAATATTTAGCTCTTTCTCCTCTATATTTGTTTGATATATTTTTCCTATAAATTTTCTCTGATCAGCTCTTTCCACTCAGACTTATATGTCATGTACGTTATTGCCATTAGCCAGGTGTTCCTGATGTCCCTCATCAATAGAAAGTGCAAATATATTGAGGACTTTTATATAACTATTATATATCATCAAGTCCTCACCAGTTCATTTAGCCTTCAGTGGTAATATGAAGTATCCTTCACCTATAATATTCTGATGCTTTTTAGTTAATATATAAGAGCACTACAGGAGACTCAAGCAAATGATTATTGAGCATATACATGAAGCAAAGAGTTGGGAATCTGATCAGGACAGAGTAAGTCTAAACACCACTTCAGTTTCATTGGTTAAGAAAGACTACATGAAGGAGAAGATGTTTTAGGACTTATCAAATGGATAGAGGTTGCAGAGTAAAGGCATCTGTGGGACATCATGTCATAAGTTTGTAGAGCAAGAAAGTTCTCTGTGTTGAATAGAAGAAGCAAAAGATTGAAGAGTGTAGAGAGAGTAAGGAAGCCTGGCAAAAGGTTTTCATCCATAAGAGTCTTTGAAATTTTTGGTCTATGCTGTGGCCTAAAGATTCCAATGAAAGTTTTTGGAGCAATGGGTTGAGAGAAATACAGTCAAAGTAATCCTGAAAATCAGCTAGATAAGGCTAGTGGAGGTGATGGAATTCCAGTGGAGCTATTTCAAGTCCTGAAAGATGATCTGTGAAAGTGCTACACTCAGTATGTCAGCAAATTTGGAAAACTCAGCAGTGGCAACAGGACTGGAAAAGATCAGTTTTCATTCCAACCCCAAAGAAAGGCAATGCCCAAGAATGCTCAGACTACCGCACAATTGCACTAGTAAAGTAATGCTCAAAATTCTCCAAGCCAGGCTTCAGCAATATGTGAACCATGAACTTCCAGATGTTCAAGCTGGTTTTAGAAAAGGCAGAGGAACCAGAGATCAAATTGCCAACATCCAGTGGGTCATAGAAAAAGCAAGAGAGTTCCGGAAAAACATCTATTTCTGCTTGATTGACTATGCCAAAGCCTTTGACTGTGTGGATCACCATAAACTATGGAAAATTCTGAGAGAGATGGGAATACCAAACCACCTGACCTGCCTCTTGAGAAACCTGTATGCAGGTCAGGAAGCAACGTTTAGAACAGGACATGAAACAACAGACAGGTTGCAAATAGGAGAAGGAGTACGTCAAGGCTGTATATTGTCAGCCTGCTTATTTAACCTTATATGCAGAGCATATCATGAGAAGCACAAGCTGGAATCAAGATGGCTGGGAGAAATATCTAACCTCACATATGCAGATGACACCACTCTTTTGGCAGAAAGTGAAGAACTAAAGAGCCTCTTGATGAAAGTGAAAGAGGAGAGTGAAAAAGTTGGCTTAAAGCTCAACATTCAGAAAACTAAGATTATGGCATCCGTTCCCATCACTTCATGGCAAATAGATAGGGAAACAGTGGGAACAGAGGCTGAGTTATTTTGGGCGGCTCCAAAATGACTACAGATGGTGACTGCAGCCATGTAATTAAAAGATGCTTACTCCTGGGAGGAAAGTTATGACCAACCTAGAAAGCACATTAAAAAGCAGAGACATTACTTTGTCCACAAAGGTCCGTCTAGTCAAGGCTATGGTTTTTCCAGTAGTCATGTATGGACTTGAGAGTTGGACTGTAAAGAAAGCTGAGTGCCAAAGAATTGATGCTTTTGAACTGTAGTGTTGAAGAAGACTCTTGAGAGTCCCTTGGACTGCAAGGAGAACCAACCAGTCCATCCTAAAGGAGATCAGTCCTGGGTGTTCACTGGAAGGACTAATGTTGAAACTGAAACTCCAATACTTTGGCCACCTGATGTGAAGAACTTACTCATTGGAAAATACCCTGATGCTGGGAAAGATTGAGGGCAGGAGGAGAAGGGGACAACAGAGGATGAGACGGTTGGATAGCATCACCAACTCAATGGACATAGGTTTAGGTAGACTCTGGGAGTTCATGATGGGCAGAGAGGCCTGGCATGCTGTGGTTCATGGGGTCGCAGAGTCGGACACGACTGAACGACTGAACTGGAACGGTAAGGCTAGTATCACATTAATAGACAGAGGAGGTTAATGTCAGGAAGATGAATTTCATTTCTATACATACTTCTTTTTTTCTCATGAAAGTATTTTTCAGTTTTTTACTCACTTCTCTCTGAACTGGTAAGGCTTGTTTGGTAATGGATGGAAATAGATCAGTGTGAGTTATATTTAGGATTTGTGGTTAATTAAAAATGTATATTTTTGAGTCTGAACTTTTCACCTGGCAACTTTTTATTATGTCTGAATATATTAATATTTTCTCTAGGATAAAAGTTTTATAGGGATGGTGTGAGTATAGGAAGAAGATAATAGTTTTTCCTACATAGTAGTAGCTCTTTTAACCAATCAGGACTTAACCTACCCACCAGATATACTGATATTCTCCAAAAATACTGTTGTTTTACACACAAAAAAATAAGTAGAATATATATGAATAACTTGATTCAGTCAAGTCACTTAAAATGTGTTATCAAATTAAGTGTGGGTAAGAAAATTGTAAAATATTTGGAAAAAATGCAGAAATCTATTATTATCCTTTCAAATTGCTCTGCAATTGTCTTTAATTTCTCACTCCACTTTAAATAAATTAAAGCTGGAACTCTTGCAAAATGAATAATCAGTATGATTTTTGAAGGATGACTTTGAATAACTCAAAGCGAGAGTTGGCCTACATTAGAAACTGACAAATACTCATCTGTATTATTTCAAGTGTTTAAGATATATATGTATTATCTTTTGTGATTTCTTTCTTCATCTATCTCATGACTCCTAATCAAACTGGGCAAAACATTTTCTATGAATTTGACATTTTATAGCATGGAGAGGATCCCAGTCTAACTTACCACAACATATATGAAGAGTATGATTTAATACTTTGACACTTGTTCACATATTATAAACTGGCTTCTTTCTCTCCTCCTCTGAATTTGCTTACATGGAAATCACCTAAATGTCTGCACTAAATCCCTTTTCTTATGTCTCTCTGGTATTTTATACTGTTGCCCTTGACTCTTAAACCTCTCTTCTTCTTGGCTTATTCACTAGACTATTCTGACTTTTGCCTGTCTGCATATGTTTTTTTCTCCTACTCATTTATGAACTTATATTCAATATTTCTTCTTTCTACTTCCTTACTCTATTTCCTGTTCTTCCAATTTTTATTTTCTTGACACAATTGTCACTGGTAGTCCCATTCACTACTGTAATCAGGAAGACTCTGTTGCTCTCTGTGGCCTAGTTAGAGCATTCTCCTTTGGTATATAGTCTTTGGTACAAAGACTGTAGGGATAATTGAATTATATTAAAGCAAAAGGAATTAATGAGATTCCAGTGTATGGCAGAACCAATACAGTACTGTGAAATGGAATAAGCATTAAACAAACAAACAAAAAAAAGAACATGGGGATATTGGTATATATGGTCAGTTTACCCCTTCCCCTTATAGTGAAGAAAGAATGTGTCAATTTTACCTCCTTTAGTTTCCCATTTCCAGGCTTTATGAAAACAGTGGGTTTTTTTCTTCTTCTCTTAAATATGCTAATACCATTGGTTGATTACATGTTTGGTCAACATCTCTATTTCACTTTGTTCTTATAGGTCTTTAAGTGGATGTGATGATAATATTAAAAAGAAATTCCTCCAGTGTGTCATGGATAGTTCTAGATGCTATACATTGCTATTATTAGCCTCACTGCATAAGTGAGGAATATGGGGCATTGGAATTTTCAATAGCTTGCCTAGGATCACATAACAAATAAATACTGGTGTCCAAGTATGCTCATTTTGAAAACCATGCTTTTCTATATACAGTTTATTGAGTTAGTTAGTTGCATTGTGGACCTTCACTGCAGTGGCTTCCCCTGTTTTGGAGAGCAGACTCCAGGGTGCAGGCCTCAGTAGTTGCAGCCTGTGGTCTTACCAGTGGTGGCACCTCGATTCTAGAGCACCATCTCAGCAGTTGTGGCACATGGGCTTAGTTGCTTCATGGCATGTAGGGTTCTCCCAGACTAGAGACTGAACCCATGTTTCCTGCACTAGCAGGCAAATTCTTTACCACTGAGCCACAAGGGAAACCCCCTAAAGCTGTGCCTTTTAATGAATGCATTTAAGTCTATACATTTCTATCTAATCTTTACTTAAGCTGCACTCCTTTTTTATATCATTTAGATATAAATGATAATTTTATGATTTTTATAAAATTTTATAATTTCCATTGTGATTCCTCCTTAACACTTGGGATATTTAAATGTGTTTTCTCTCAAAACATGTAGAAATTTTGCTTTAATACTCTACTAACTTATCTAAAATAACTTTTATAGATATATATTTTAAATGGAAATATAGTTTGTTTATAGTGCTGATTATTTTCAGATGTGCAACATAGTGATTTGATGTTTTTATAGATTATACTCCAAATTTACAAAATTTTGGCTGTATCCCCTGTACTGTACATTACATCCTTGTATATTATTTATTTTATTCCTATTTGTTTGTACCACTTAATCCCCTTCCCCTTCTTTGCCCTTACTCCTGTTTCTCTCCACATTAGTAACCACTAGTTTGTTCTCTGTATCTGTGAATTTATTTCTATTTTGTTATATTCATTCATTTTATTTTTTAGATTCCACACATAGGTAAAAACATATGGTATTTGTCTTTATCTGACTTACCTCACTAAGCATAATACTTTGAGATCCATCCATATTGTTGCAAATGGGAAATTTTCCTTCTTTTAATGGCTGCATAATATTCCAGTGTACAAATGGACCACATTTTCCTCATCTATTCATCTGTTGATGGATATTTAGGTTGCTTCTACATCTTGGCTTATTTTAAACAGTGGTGCTATGAACATTGGGATGCCTAAATATAACTATCTATTTCATTCATTATGTCTTAAATTTTATTGTTTTAATATGAAGGGTAGCACAGTGTTGTTCCTATACATCACTTTCAAATGAGTAAGAGATATGGATCCTATTTTCAAAAAGCTTAATCTGTTAGATCGTTCTATAACAAATAAGACCAATCAAAAGAAATGAATATAATAATGCCTAGGAGCTTGAAGGATGAGAAATTCAGTGAGGATTGTCTCAATCATTTTCATGAAAATTATGGAATGTGAATGGAGTCTTATAGGGATGATCAATTTGGGTGAATTGGGTAAAGGAAGAGGATTTCAGGCAAGGAGGCCAAAACAAATGAAGTTATCCCGGCATAAATACTATGTTCTTGGGTTGGTGACTAGGCCATCCTTATTTTGCACCTTGGAACACAGGAAATAAGTCTAATCTTGGTTTCATCTGCGTGCATGCGTGCCTGCATGCTAAGTCGCTAAGTCATGTCTGACTCTTTGTGACCCAGTGGACTGTAGCCTGCCAGCCTCCTCTTTCATGGTATTCTCCAGGCAAGAATACTGGAGTGGATTGCCATTTCCTCCTCCAGGGGCCCTTTCTGACCCAGGAATTGAACCCACGTCTCTTATGTCTCCTGCATTGGCAGGTGGATTCTTTACCACTAGCGCCACCTGGGAAGCCCTTTGTTTCATATAACAGCACTCAAAATAATGCTCATAAAACTATTAAGTCTCTGGGAGTATCTTTTTTGAATTAGCTAACTTTTGTTGGTTATTATTTACTATTCCTAATGAGTCTCTATGAGTCTGTTCACGATGACTGTTTATTGATCTGTTGGACTTCCCAGGTAGCTCAAGTGTAAAGAATTCACCTGCCAATGCAGCAGCCACAAGCTTGATCCGTGGGTGGGGAAGATCCCCTGGAGTTGGAAATGGCAACCCACTCCAGTATCCTTGCCTGAGAGATCCCTTTGACAGAGGATCCTGGCAGACTACAGTCTATGGGAGACTGAAGTGACCTGGACACTGATATGTTAAACATGATACTTCTTAAATGGGATCCTTATCACGGGACATGATCCAGGATGAAATCCAGAAGAAACACCAACAGTAAAATCTTGAATATGGAATAATACCTTGTAGTAGTCAAATTCAGGGTCCCTAACCCACTCACCTCCCCCCTGCCCCCATCCTATGGGTCTGCACAGCAGGATGTGAGTGGCAGGGGAGCAAAAGAAGCTTCATCTGTATTAACAAGCACTCTCCATTGCTCCGCCTCCTATCAGATCAGCATCAGCATTTGATTATCTTAGGAATGTGAACCCTACTGTGAACTGCACAGGTGAGGATTCTAGATGGCATGCTCATTATGATAATTATCCTGAAACCATCTGCCCCACACTGTCCATGGAAAGACTGTCTTCCACAAAACCAGTCCCTGGTGCTAAGAAACTTGGGAACCACCTGTCAAATCTACAGTGTGGCCATGCGACTGGGACAATTAAGGAGTAACTAATTTATTTTTCATAAGTTATAAGACTTCTGAGGGCTTCCCTGGTGGCTCAGACAGTAAAGAATCTGCCTGTAATGGGGGAGAACTCGATTTGATCCCTGCGTGGGGAAGATCCCTTAGAGAAGGGCCTGGCAACCCCCTCTAGTAGTCTTGCCTGGAGAATCCCCATGGACAGAAGAGCCTGGCAGGCTATAGTCCGTGGAGTCTCAAAGAGTTGGAAATGACTGAGAAATTAGCCACACAAAAGACTTTTAAAAGAAGATCAATTAGATTGAGTAGGTCTTCTTACTTTATAAAGTTTGAGTTCAGACTTGGAATTCAACAGATCTGACTTTGAATTCTAGCTGTTTTCACTTAAAATTCTGTGATGTTGGATGAATTTATTTAACCTCTTTATGATTCATTTGCCTCAGCCATAAAATGAGAATAACAATACCCATTTCTTAGTGTTGGTATGAAAATTAAATCAAAAAATTGAGTCCATCATATGTTGTAGTACTTGGCACATTGTAAGTGTTCAAGAAGTCATAGTTAAATATAAGCTTGGGTATAAATGTCAGCCAAATGATGTAGCGTTTTCCTATTCGTATCAACACTACTTCAATATATACCAGTATAAGTCTTATATCCCTAAAATGGTAGGATGTTAAATATGTAAAATATGCATGTAGGTATTGTTTCCATATCAATAATGAACCATAATTAATGTGGCTGTTAGTATATGGAACAAGAAATAGTGAGTGCTTCACTATTGATTATAACATGTAACCACAATGTTATTTTTTAAATGATCCTCTTTTTAGTGTTGTGTATGTTTAGTCACTCAGTTGTGTCCAACTCTTTGTGACCCCATGGAGTATGGTCTGCCAGGATCCTCTATCCATGGGAATTCTACAGACAAGAATACTGGAGTGAGTTGCCATGCCCTCCTCCAGGAGATCTTCCCAACCTCAGCATTGAACTCAGGTCTTCTGCATTGCAGGTCAGGTCTTTACCATTTGAGCCACCAGGGAAGCCCTCTCTTTTTAGTTACACAACACTGTTTATGGGAATCTTTGCAGAAAGAAAAAGGCAGATAAAGACATCTCTAGGGTAAACATATTCTGAAACCCTCCATGTATATATCTAGGTTTGAAAATAACAATAGCAGTGTTAATGAAAATTTATGACAGTGTTGGCAAAAGCAATAATGCAAGCAAGCTTCTGTAGTTGATGATGGAGTCTGGGAAAAGTGATTTGATAATACTTTCAGTCTGCATTTTGGTTCAGTTACTGTGATATTCATAATGAATGAGGAAAATAACATTTTAACTGAGAAGTGCCACAGAGAGTCACTGATATATTATTTCATTGTATATGTCCAATTCATCTCTGAAATATGGAGTCTATCCATGAACACCTTGTATTAATATATGACTATGAAGGTGACAAATAGATTCAAGGGATTAGATCTGATAGAAAGAGTGCCTGAAGAACTATGGATGGAGGTTCCTTACATTGCACACGAGGCAGTGATCAAGACCATCTCCAAGGAAAGAAATGCAAAAAGGCAAAGTGGTTTTCTGAGGAGAACCTTACATATAGCTGTGAAAAGAAGAGAAATGAAAGGCAAGGAAGAAAAGGGAAGATATATCCATTTGAATGCAAAATTCCAAAGAGCAGCAAGGAGAAATAAGGAAGCCTTCCTCAGTAATCAGTGCAAAGAAATAGAGGAAAACAATAGAATGGGAAAGACTAGAGATCTCTTCAAGAAAATTAGAGATACCAAGGGAATTTTTCATACAAAAATGGGCCAAATAAGGACAGAAATTGTATGGACCTAACACAAACAGAAGATATTAAGAAGAGGTGTCAAAAACATACAGAAGAACTATACAAAAAAGATCTTCATGACCCAGATAATCATGGTGGTGTGATCACTCACCTAGAGCCAGACATCCTGGAATATGAAGTCAAGTGGGCCTTAGGAAGCATCACTATGAACAAAGCTAGTGGAGGTGATGAAATTCCAGTTGAGCTATTTCAAATCCTGAAAGATGATGCTGTGAAAGTGAGCAAATTAGGAAAACTCAGTAGTGGCCATAGGACATTCCAATTCCTAAGAAAGGTAATGCCAAAGAATGTTCAAACTACTGCACAGCTGTACTCATCTCACACACCAGCAAAGTAATGCTCAAAATTCTCCAAGAAAGTCTTTAGCAGTACACAAATCATGAACTTCCTGATATTCAAACTGGATTTAGAAAAGGCAAAGGAACCAGAGATCAAATTGCCAACATCAGTTAGATTATTGAAAAACCAAGACAGTTTCAGAAAAACATTGACCTCTGCATTATTGATTATGTCAAAGCCTTTGACTGTGTGGATCACAGCAAACGGTGGAAAATTCTGAAAGAGATGGGAATACCAGACCACTGGACCTGCCTCCTGAGAAATCTGTATGCAGGTCAAGAAGCATCAGTCAGAATTGTACATGGAACAACAGACTGGTTCCACATTGGGAAAGGAGTACATCAAGGCTGTATATTGTCACCCTGCTTATTTAACTTATATGCAGAGTACATCATGAGAAATGATGGGCTGGAGGAAATACAAGCTGAAATCAAGATTGCTGGGAGAAATATCTGTGCAGATGACACCACTCTAATGGCAGAAAGCGAAGAGGAACTAAAGAGCCTCTTGATGACAGTGAAAGAGCAGAGTGAAAAAGTGGGCTTAAAACTCAACATTCAGAAAAATAAGATCATGGCATCCGACCCCATCCCTTCATGGGAAATAAGTGGGGAAACAGTGGAAACAGTGAGAGACTTCATTTTGGGGGGCTCCAAAACCACTGCAGATGGTGATGTCAGCCATGAAATTAAAAGATGCTTGCTTCTCAGGACAAAAGTTACAATGTACCTAGATTGCATATTAAAAAGCAGAGACATTACTTTGCCAACAAAGATCTGTCTAGTCAAAGCTGTGGTTTTTCCAGTAATCATGTATGGATGTGAGAGTTGGCCTTGAAAACCAATTGAGAAAGAAAGCTGAGCGCTGAAGAATTGATGCTTTTGAACTGTGGTGTTGGAGAACTCTTGAGAGTCCCTTGGACTGCAAGGAGATCCAGCCAGTCAATACAAAAGGAAATCAGTCTTGAATATTTATTGGAAGGACTGATTCTGAAGCTGAACCCCCTGATGAGAAGAACTAACTCATTAAGACCCTGATGCTGGGAAAGATTGAAGGCGGGAGGAGAAGGGGATGACAGAGGATAAGATGACTGGATGGTATCACCGACTTGATGGACAGGAGTTTGAGTAAACTGGGAATTGCTGATGGGCCGGGAGGCCTGGCGTGCTGCAGTCGCATTGGGTCGCTAAGAGTCAGACACAACTGAGTGACTGAACTAAACTGATGAAAGCGACATCCTGCACATTTCCACATCAACTTGCCTCTGATATCTTTGAGATGCTTTTGCTCTAATTCATTACTACAGAGTCAATGCAACCCTGTGTTCTATTGCTAAGAACAAAATTTCATTAGTGGGACTTCATGTTTTAATCCTCTGCAACTGAACCTGGTTGTAAATACTTCTATTGACTAGACACTCATATAAATAGGAAAAAATATTTTCAATAAACTTAAAAATATTCTCCTGAGGTGGTTTTCAAGTGACTATTTTTGCAGATACATTTAACTCTGCTAACTCAATATTTTTCTTTTGTAGTAGACTCTTAATATGCTGGAACGGAAATTATACCCTTTCATGTTTCAATTTGAAAGTGGCTGTTTAGGCCATTTGTATAGAAATAGTTGTCATTCAGAAGTAGCATTAATAAGTAGAATGAAATTATATTATTGGATTCCTTTTTACACAAATTCAGATACACTTTATATATCATATCTCTTGAAATGTGACTGCATTCAAATAAAAACCTGATATTATACAATTATTCTGCATTGAATAGAGAAGCTGTTAGGCTTATCCCTCAATGCATATCTACTAGTTTTCAAATTTAAAGTTATGAAGTGTGATAAAAGACTTACAGATGGAAAGAAGTCCTTTAATCTGAAGGACATATGGATCTATCATCTTTGAGAGTCTCCTCTGTAGGGGTGCAATGCTAATCACAATTCCTGTGCTCATTGACTTCATCATCCTTAGGGATAGGAGACTAGTGAACGAGCAAGTGGATGAATAGTATCAGATATTTGGTATGTACAAATGCTACAGAGACCAGCACTGGGGACCTACTCGACTGTGTGTTCAGGTAGGGTCGTGAGAGAGAAAGAGCCTGGGGGAAAACACTACAGATGGAAAAATCAGGTCCAAATAGCCCGAAACAAAGTGCTGACCGATAACAGAGGGCAGGTCTCAAGGCTGGGAGAGTTAAACAGAACCCAGTGGGATTGGAGATTGAAGGAACAGATTTAATCATCTCCATCTCAGCTGCGTGAGTACTACATTTTGACCCGGATTGCGTCACATTGCAAGTAGCTAGTGGTTAACACTTTCTACGTATGAAGTCTTATAAAGTGGTGGGTATGCTACAATTCTTCAGCAATCACTGTCAATCTGCAAAGTCTTAAAAACTAAGAGAGGGTTTACTGATTTACTATTGCTTCCACTTTCAAAAATGATATTATAATACCATTGTATGATTAGCTACCATTGTCACAGATGATAGCCACTCAGTTGTGCCTGATTCCATGGACTGTAGCCCACCAGGCTCCTCTGTCCGTGGAATTCTCTAGCAAGAATACTAGAGTGGGTAGCCTTCTAAGGAGAATTCCCTTCTCCAGGGGATCTTTCTTACCCAAGGATCAAACCTGGGTCTCATGCATTGCAGGCAGATTCTTTACCTACCATCTGAGCCACCAGGAAAGTCATGTGTTGTTATCTTGAAATGTACAGTTTTTCTGCTCCTAGTGCATTGAGATACAGGTGTATGTGGAAATTTGTATCCTTATATTATCTCTTCCTTCTTCACATTCTGTCTTTATGTTTGGATAGCACTTATTTATCCTCATTGTTACAAAAAAGCAAAGGATATCAAATTTAAAAGTTAAAATGGGTCCAATTCTTTTGTGTCACTCTGGAATAATCACTGTGTACTTGAATTCCTTATCAGTCCTGTTTTCTCATCATTGTGTTTCACTGCTGGGTGCATTCAACACTGACTATCAACTGTAAGTCCTTTACTCTTGACCTCCTCACCCATTTATTTATCAGTTTCTGCTGATGATGCCAAACTATGTTGGAACATGTGAACCCGATAAGGACACAATTAGTTCCACTTAATGATAATTGGTCTTCTGGTACGGTTTCCAGGAATATATTGCATTATTAAAGCAGGAATCACTTATTTGCAAAATCAAAGTCATCTGTTTACTCATATACTTCTGTTAACATATTGATGTTACCCAGAGGGAGAAAAAGTGTATTCCCTGAATGTATTTGCAAAAAGAGTTTGTACAACTTTCCCCTAAGTGGGCTGGTTTTTAATACTGTTAAGCTATTCATCTGTTAATCACAGTCATAGAACAGGAATTTGGCAATGGTACTTTTTTTAAAAAGGTGAAGGAAAACAAGTTATATGTGCAGGTAAGTATGTATCTGTGCATTTTAATTTTTTATTCTGACAGCCTACCCGTAATTTGCGAAAGATTTTGGCTGGCAGTCAAACTCAGAGCAGTCAACCTTTACAATTGTTTGTTTCTGTGTGTATTCTCAAGTGTCTTTATAGCTGAAATGAAAGAAGTAACACATTTGGTGTACATCAGACTTCTCTAGATCAGGATTTTGGTGGATTTTTTAAAATTCAGTTCTCCTGACTTTGTTCATACATCTGCTTTTTTGTGAAGTGTTCTATGTATCTTTTTAACCTTTGAGAACACAGTCTTTATTTAAAGCAAAACTTTGTTACAAAGATTTGCATTTAAGTGCAAAGATTAGCTTAAAGCAGAATGAATACACAATATTTGAATTATGTGAAGTAATAAACGTCCATTTAGATTTAGGTTTTAATTTTTAAACATTTATTTAACAAAATACTGCCCAAAATCTGTACGCAAAGGTTTTTATTGAATTGACGGGGAAAGCAGTTCTGAATTTCATAAAGCGTTCACCGGGGAGACTGTATTGTCAGCAGCAGCAATTACAGCAGGTAATTGTGTCATTTACCCTGTTACAGACCACTGAATGTGACGAGCAGGGGACATACCAGCTGTCACACCCTGTTAGCTTTCACGTTCTGGGATTTGCAAAATCACACTAGGACTCAGTCTTGGAGAATGAAAGGAAAACAAAAAATAAAGCAAGATTAAAATCTATTACAGTTTTTATAGAGAGACTGTTCTAGAAAACAAAAATTATAAATCTCTGTAAAGTTGAAAGTCGATCTAGGAATTCCTCTTCTTCATTTTTGTTTCTTATAGTCAAAGGCTGTTGGACTGGAAATAAATATAATTCAGACTCAATTCTGCTGCTTATTAACTGTGACCTTTGATAAGCCATTTAATCCTCTTGAGCCTCAGTTTCTTCATGTGCTCAATAAAAATTTTGGTGAAGGATACACTCTCTAAAGTCCAGTTTCCCTTTTAAAACCCTCCGTTTTTACTGAGAATGAATTATCTTTCAGTAGATATACCAGTGAACATATTAGGGTTGCTGCCCTTATGAAACTTGTATTCTAATGAGAAATGAGAAAGACAGACCATAAACACATAAACAGATAATTTCAGATAGTTCAACATCAGATAAAAGCAGGTATTGTGAAGAAGGAATCCAAGTAAACAAAGGTGTGAGACAGAGCCTCTCTGAGGAGGCCCCCTCTGAGTAGAGGCCTGAATTCAGTGACTAAGCCCTGATATGCTGTGGGTGAAGAGCAACTCAAGAGGAAGAAACAGCAAGATGTTTTTTGTGTTCAAGGAGCAGAGAGAAGCCAGGGTGGCAGGGAGGAGGAAAGAAGTAGAAAATGACTTCACTGGGGTATGCTGGGGCTATGGCAAAGACTTTGGATTTTGTTCGAAATGCATGAAGTCAGAGTGAATCCAGGGAAAGCCTAAGAGCAGGATGTTGTAGACATCATAAGTTTTGAAAGAATTTTTCTGCCTGCATTATAAAATAAGGCTTCTGGTGGAAATATCTGCATTTTAACAGCATACGCTCAAATATACTGAAATATGTGTGCATGTTGTCGCCTCAGTTGTGTCCAGCTCTTTGCAACCCTATGGACCGTAGCCCACCAGGCTCCTCTGTGCATGGGATTCTTCAAGCAAGAATACTGGAGTGGTTTCCACGCCCTCCTCCAAGGGATCTTCCTGACCCTGGAATCAAACTCATGTCTTTTATGTCCCCTGCATTGGCAGGCACCTTCTTTACTACTACTGCCACCTGGGAGGCCCCACTGATATGTAAATCATAACTTTAAAAAATAACATGATTTCAGATTTATGGGGATAAATTTTTGTAGAGATATCAGAGAAGACTCATGATCACAGGACTCTTTTAATATCTTTTGATTTTTTTAAGATTACCTTTGAGTTTCATTTTACCTTAGATAATGTAGAACTGGTAAGAATAATCACAAAAGAAGAAAATGCTAACTTCATTTATGCTGGCATGTTTAGTTTTCAGCCTAATTCAGGAAAGATTTGGGGATCTTGATAGTGTATTATAGTGAAAGTGAAAGTGAAAATGAAGTCACTCAGTCCTGTCTGACTCTTTGCAACCCCGTGGACTGTAGCCTACCAGGCATCTCTGTCCATGGGATTCTCTAGGCAAGAATACTGGAGTCGGTTGCCATTTCCTTCTCCAGGGGATCTTAAAGAATAATGAACACTTTTCCAGGTATCTTTCTCTAGAATAGTTGAATTGGGAGAGAGAGTTAAGGTGCATATTTCCAATCAGACATGAGGAAAATCCTGCATGTATTCAGCATAAAGGCTGGGAAGTTTCTTAAAACATCCTAAATGGATTTTTTTCTTCTGTTGGTGTATCATGCCAAACTGATTTTTTTAAGGCATGAAAACATTTGATCAACAAATATAGATAGAGCATTAAGTTCTAGTCAAATATTCCACCAAGCACTCAGAATTTAGCAGGGATGCCTACAGAAAGTTTTCTGGTGATAATATGCTTGACTAGGGAGCTAAGACGGAGAAGGCAATGGCACCCCACTCCAGTACTCTTGCCTGGAAAAATTCCATGGAAGGAGGAACCTGGTTGGCTGAGGTCCATGGGCCGCTAAGAGTCAGACACAACTAAGTGTCTTCACTTTCACTTTTCACTTTCATGCATTGGAGAAGGAAATGGCAACCCACTCCAGTGTTCTTGCCTGGAAAATCCCAGGGATGAGGGAGCCTGGGGGCTGCCGTCTATGGGGTCGCACAGAGTCGGATGCGACTGATACCAGAAGGGAAGGAAAAGAAAGTTAGGATCAGGATCCAGTCGCACTAGTTATTCACTATCTGCAGCAGCAGCAGCAGCAGCAGCAGCAGCAGCAGCAGCAGCAGGGAGCTAAGAATCTCTTTTAAAGCTGTGTTTACATTCACACCTGCATTCTGTCATTACTTAAATGTTCAGCAATGGCTGGGAAGTTGATTAATGCCCATTATGGCACCACTAACTCCCCTTCCAAACTGTTTTGTCAGTTGTGTGTAAAAACAGAACACATCTTCCTTGTCACTAAAGAGATCTTAACCTAGAAGTGAAAATCGATCTGCATGTAGACAACTGCAGTTCAGTCCTATAATACAGGAAAGTACAGCAAACTGAGGAAACAGGTTAGGCAAAGATGCTGACCCATGAAAGTGATGAGTTAGTGGCAAAGGAAATGGAAGAATAAGAACAAATCAATCTCTGCACATCTACCTTCCTGTTCCCAAAATAAATCAGTAATTAACACCATGTTATACATTTTCTAACATTCTGTTACTCACAAATATGTATAGCTAAGGATTTCTGTCTCCTCTTCTAGAGAATTCTATTTCTCATAGGTTTTCAAACATGATACCATCATTTTATTTTTCCTAGCTCTGGGACTTTTAAAAATAATAATTTTTATTTAGTGGCTTAGTCTCTTCAAGCTGTTATAACAAAAACACTACAGACTGGGTGGCTTAAACAACAAGCATTTATTTACAGTTCTAGAGACTAGGAAGCTCAAGATCAGGGTACTGGCAGGTTCATTGTTTGCCGTCAGCCTGCTTCCTGATTTATAAATGACAGTCTTCTCCTTGTGTCCTCAGATGGCAGAAGGGGCATGAGAATTTTCTGGAGTCTCTCTTATAAGGGCACTCATCCTATTCATTAGGGCTCCATCCTCATGATCTAATCACCCCCTAAAGCTCTACTTCCAAATACTATCACTTTGGGGTTTGGACTTCAACAAATGAGTTTTGGGAAGATCCAGGTTTCCAGTCCATAACATTCAGTTTATCATTTTATCTTGGTTGAGACTGGATAATGCAGAGGACAGATTAGAAGATGGAACAGAACTGGCCAGTGGAAAATTAAGTCACAGTCCACTTGGTCAATCTGCCATCACGGCCCAGGAGGCTACTTGAGCCAGCTGTTCTTGGATAACTTGCAAGTATTTCCCATTTTGCCTTCTGGCCTTCCTCCTTTTGTCTCAATTTGTCTGTCTTAAAGGGACATTTTGAATGAGCAAATGGATCTTGTCATTCAATTGAAGATGCATGGAATACGTTCAAGTAACACTAAAAGGGTGAGGTTTTAAATATACTTACTTGGCAGTTGTATTAGATCTGAGCCCACAGAAAAGGAGGGGAGGAAAAGCTGTGATGAGGGGGCCTTCGGTGTAATTAGAGGAGGGGAGAGTAAAACCTGCAAATACAAAGAGCACATGGTTTCCCCAGAGCAGGACATTGTTGATTGTAATTAAAACACACTTGCAGTCAGGGAGAAGATTGCTATAAGTAACCCATTAAAAAAATTTAATTGATACTGCAGAAGAATGGAAGAATACAGGATGATTAAATTGGAGAGGGAAGAATGGAAATAAAGCTCACACTGAGGAAGAAAGGCAAGAAGCCAAGAGGTAAGAAGGCAGGTAGTGAAACCAGAAGGGAAGGAAAAGAAACTTGGAATCAGGATCCAGTCGCACTAGTTATTCAGCTGTTCATCTGCTTTTGAGATCTGATTTTTGTTCACACTCAAACAATTCAAATCGGATTGGGATCCTGGAAGCCAAAAGGACTGAGGATCCATGAAGGGTGAAAGGCAAAGGGAAGAACTTGTTGAAGAGGGCCATACACTATTCAGTTAAGTTCAGTCGCTCAGTTGTGTCCCAACTCTTTGCGACCCCATGGACTACAGCACACCAGGCCTCCCTGTCCATTGCCAAATGTGGAGTTTACTCAAACTCATGTCCATTGAATCGGTGATGCCATCCAACCATCTCATCCTCTGTCGTCCCCTTCTCCTCCTACCTTCAATCTTTCCCAGCATCAGAGTCTTTTCCAATGAGTCAGTTCTTCACATCATGTGGCCAAAATATTGGAGTTTCAGCTTCAGCATCAGTTCTTCCAATGAATATTCAGGACCTATGTCCTTTAGGATGTACTGTTTGGATCTCCTTGCAGTCCAAGGGACTCTCAAGAGTCTTCTCCAACACCACAGTTCAAAAGCACCAATTCTTCAGCACTCAGGTTGCTTTACAGTTCAACTCTCACATCCATACATGACTACTGGAACAACTATAGCCTTGATTGGGCAAAGTAATGTCTCTGCTTTTGAATATGCTATCTAGGTTGGTCATAACTTTCCTTCCAAGGAGCAAGCGTCTTTTAATTTCATGGCTGCAGTCACCATTTGCAGTGATTTTGGAGCCCAAGAAAATAAAGTTTCTCACTATTTGCACTGTTCAGTTCAGTCACTCAGTTGTGTCCATCTCTTTGTGACCCTATGAACTGCAGCACACCAGGTCTCCTTGTCCATCACCAACTCCTGGAATTTACCCAAACTCATGTCTGTTGAGTCAGTGATGCCATCCATCCATCTCATCCTCTGTCATCCCCTTCTCCTTCTGCCCCCAATCCCTCCCAGCATCAAAGTCTTTTCCAGTGAGTCAATTCTTCTCATGAGGTGGCCAAAGTACTGAAGTTTCAGCTTTATCATCATTCCTTCTAAAGAAATCCCAGGGTTGATCTCCTTCAGAATGGACTGGTTGGATCTCCTTGCAGTCCGAGGGACTCTCAAGAGTCTTCTGCAACACCACAGTCCAAAAGCATCAATTCTTCAGGGCTCAGCTTTCTTTATAGTCTAACTCTCACTTCCATATCTGACCTCTGGAGAAACCATAGCCTTGACTAGGCGGACCTTTGTTGGTAAAGTAATGTCTCTGCTTTTGCCTATGCTGTCTAGGTTAGTCATAACTTTCCTTCCAAGGAGTAAGTGTCTTTTAATTTCATGGCTGCAGTCACCATCTGCAGTGATTTTGGAGCCCCAATAAATAAAGTCAGCCACCGTTTCCTTCGTTTCCCCATCTATTTGCCATGAATTGATGGGATCAGATGCCATGATCTTAGATTTTTGAATGTTGAGCTGTTTCCCCATCTATTTACCATGGAGTGATGGGACAAGATGCCATGATCTTCATTTTCTGAATGTTGAATTGTAACTCCACTTTTTCACTCTCTTCTTTCACTTTCATCAAGAGGCTGTTTAGTTCTTCTTCACTTTCTGCCATAAGTGTGGTGTCATTTGCATATCTGAGGTTATTGATATTTCTCCCGGAAATCTTGATTCCAGCTTGTGCTTCTTCCAGCCCAGTACATTTCTCATGATGTACTCTGCATAGAAGTTAAATAAGCAGGATGACAATATACAGCCCTGGCGTACTCCTTTTCCTATTTGGAACCAAGTCTGTTGTTCCATGCCCAATTCTAACTGCTGCTTCCTGACCTGAATATGCTATTTGAGGAATATGAATGATGGAATGGCAGGTTAAAATCTTTCTCCAACTGCAGTTTCAGAGTTCAGTACAGTTTCAGAGATTCTTGGGAGCAAGAGCTCCCCTCTGTGAAAAACAGTGAGAGAAGAATTGCTACACTTGAAGGAAACTCATCAAGTAAAAGTGAATGATTCAGAATGAGGTTTTGAATGAAAGCCATTTCAAATTCTTGAAAAGAATATAATATAAAAATAAGAGGTACTCTAACCGTATTATCAGTAGACAAAGTCCTTTTTGGATTTAAGAAATGGTTTCTAAATGACAGAAAAAAGATCTTGGTATACTGCTGAAACAATTCCTGCCTCTTAAGAACTAAAAAAACATGGATATAAATTAGTTGACAACTTCCTCTCTGTCTTTCTGTACCTAGTACATACAAATTATATGCATTCAGACATACAGATATATATACACACACTCATACAAAATATATTCATACATATACTGCACACATATAAAGAAATACACTTATGTATATTGTCTTATGGACGAACCACAGCAATAAATATTTTGGAAACAGGTATTCTGCCTTAATCATCTTATAACAATTACAACCCTTACTTAAGCATATTAGATGAGATGGGGAAACAGTGTCAGACTTTATTTTGGGGGGCTCCAAAATCACTGCAGATGGTGACTGCAGCCATGAAATTAAAAGACGCTTACTCCTTGGAAGGAAAGTTATGACCAACCTAGATAACACATTAAAAAGCAGAGACATTAGTTTGCCAACAAAGGTCCATCTAGTCAAGGCTATGGTTTTTCCAGTGGTCATATAGGGATATGAGGGTTGGACTGTGAAGACGGCTGAGTGCAGAAGAATTGATGCTTTTGAACTGTGGTGTTGGAGAAGACTCTTGGGAGTCCCTTGAAGTGCAAGGAGATCCAACCAGTCCATCCTAAAGGAGATCAGCCCTGGGTGTTCATTGAAAGGATTGATGCTAAAGCTGAAACTCCAGTACTTTGGCCACCTCATGCAAAGAGTTGACTCATTGGAAAAGGCTCTGATGCTGAGAGGGATTGGGGGCAGGAGGAGAAGGGGACGGCAGAGGATGAGATGGCTGCATGGCATTACTGACTTGATGGACATTAGTTTGGATAAACTCCGGGAGTTGGTGATGGACAGGGAGGCCTGGCGTGCTATGATTCATGGAGTCACAAAGAGTCAGACACGAATGAGCGACTGAACTGAACTGAACTTATTTGTAATATCAATAAACATTATTGCAATTATAAATATTAAAATATCAAAATATATTAGCTCCAACATGTCAGAAGTAGCTATATACTATGAAGTACAGAGTATGTAGAGAAGTGTGAGATAAAAGTATATCAAAAATACTTATATATATATATGTAAATCCCTTGGAATCTAAAAGACTCTTATATCTTGTATTTTGCTCTAGTAAAGACTCAAGTAACTTTCTCTAAGAGAGATGAATTTTGTAATGAAGCTCATTTTGAAAAGTAAGCTTGCAGGTGAAAAGGTCAATGATTTCCTTTGTCCCATAGTCCCAACCCTTTAATATTTGAGGATCATTTTACTTTCTGTACTTTGAATGATAAAAGGTCAGAATATTATGTCTGATCCAAGTATGGGAATCTGAAATCATCTTGAAAACCATTGGGAAGGCTTGTCTAGGTTGTTTCAGTTGGTTGTTTTTTTGTTTTTCATAGATAATTTTGTATTTCAAAAGTCCCCTTTTATGTTGCATTTTTTGCGATACTTTTTCTGGTTCAGTTGGTTGAATATGCTTTCTATTCCTACTATTTTTTGTAGGCATTAAAGCAGAGCAGTCCTTAGAACTTTAAATGAGAGAAGAGATCACATGGTGTTAGGTGGAGATGATCTTTTTCTCCATTAGCAGTTTTCCCTAGCTGAATGAACAACTTTTTCTTTCAAATAAATCTTAACAAATGAGGGGATGAAATTCCTCTCTCCTAATTTAGAGGCAGCACTGATATTAAAATGTAGGAGCATCAAGCTTGAATCCTTTTCTTGGTAAAAATAAGCATCATGATCTCTTAAGCAATACATAGGTACTGCTCTAGATGATAAATCCCAAGCATGTTACATGGATTTGGAATGAGTAAAATGTAAAATGTAATGCACCCATCTGAAGTACTCTGAGAAATTGAAAAGATTAATTTTGTACAGATTGAAGCCAGATATTTACTTCAATATTTGAATCCATGTTTACCAAGCACCTAAAATATGTCAGCTATAATGGCAATAACAGAGGATTCAAAGATTTGTTATAAAAAAAAATTTGCTGTCTCAGGGAGTATACTGATTTGTGGGGTTGGGTAAAAGAATCATCAAAGAAAAATCCCTGACAGTGTGATAAGGGCTAAGCTCATGCTAATTTATGAATCATTTTCCTGCACTGGATTGTTTCATTCATTACCTCAGTTAACTCTGAAGAACATACTGATCCACAACCCCCTATCTACAGTTCTGAAGTCCAGAATGTCACAGAGAGCTCTGAACAATGATTGCTTTTATTTTTTAATTCATTTAGCAGCAGAATTTATCTCATGCCTGTTATTTTCTCATCTTTATCCAATTTTATATGAATAGTCATACATTTACTACAGAAATATTTGAATACGGAGTACTAATCCAGATCCTGCTGGAGATGCTCCAGATCCTGCTGGAGACTGGAGGGCTATAGGGTCACAAAGAGTCAGACACGACTAAACGACAAACACACACACCCCAGATCCTGTTGGGGATTTTACTCGTACTGTTGTTAGGTCCATTTAACAGAGGTGGAAACTGTGATGTAAAGAGATTAAATAATTTATGTAAGATCTGACAACTGGTGAAAAGCAGAGCCAGGATCTGAACTGAGGCAACCTGACCTCAAAGTCCTTACTCTTAATACTACTACTGTGGCTTTTAAATGCTGTGATGTAATTAAGCGTGTTCTAAGGGGCTCAACTAAATTAGACTGAGGAAGTTTTAAGAAAGATTTTCTGAAGAAGGAAGTTTTGTTTGATCTGAGTGGAAGGTGAGTAGGAGAGTTAGACAAAGAAAGTGGGGAAGAGCCTTTGAGACAAAGAACCTGGATGCCTGTGTGAAATATTCAGGGGTTGGCTGGTATGATCTTTGGCCGTTAGTAGAATCTCAGTCGATGTCATCATTAATAAATGGATGCCATGGGGGAGTTGTAAATGATGATGCAGCTTGGTGACAGCAAAGTGTCATAATGAAAGTCTTGATGAGTAAGTGGTGTCTTAATGGCTAGGGATAAGGTTGAAAATGGCCAAGGAAGTAGAATCTGGATGAATTGGCCCTTGGATGTGGCGGTTGGGATGAAGGGCAGAGAGGTCTATGGGTGTTTGCTACGTCACTTCAGTGTGACTCTATGGACTGCAGCCTGCCAGGCTCCTCTGTTTCTCCAGGCAAAAATACTGGAGTGGGTCACCATGCCCTCCTCCAGGGCATCTTCCCAACCCAGGGACCAAACCTGTGTCTCGTAAGTCTACCTGCTTTGACAGGTGGATTCTTTACCACCAGTACCACCTGGAAGCCCCAGAGACATCTATGGGGACTCCTAGATTCCCAGTTTGAGAGGAAGAAAGACCTAGGGGATACATTTAGCTACAGATTCACCTGTGGGTGGGAAATCTGAGGGTGTTCTTTCCTGATGACCTGGATGTTTTCTGTAAAGTTGTTGGGAAGGTTATGTGCCAGGGGTAAGGGAATGAGAATGGGGCAAGTGGTTTAAGAGAAAGCAGCATGGCTATTGAGGGGAATGGAAAAGAAAGCAGGAGACGGCAGAACTGTCACTGCAGAACACGTGCCTTGACTGTTTTGCATTAGCAGGCCACTGAATGTTTTGCGTGTTAGAGGCATACTTTATAGTGATTGATTAACTCCTTAACAAACTCACTGGAGACCAGTGATGTGCCAGTCATTGTGCTGGATGTTGGGGCAATTGATGGATTAGACCCAAGGCTGTAGCATCTAGGGGTTATCCATGAGGCAGATTTTGGTTGGAGAATGTTTTCTTGGTTTCTTGTCACCATCCGTAGAGTAAACTCAGACTTCTAATATGATCTGTGTGTTTATATTTGACTTCTTAATTCTATTTTCTTCTTTTCCATAGAAACCAAATGAAACCAAACTAAAACGAGGACAAAAATACCAAAACCCCTAAAGTTAAGATGCTTTCTCAGTCTGTTCATCTCACCACCATCTTCCTGGTCATCCAGATTTGAAACCTAAGCTATTTTTAGTGCCTTTATTCCTCATGGCTCAAAAATGGATTCACCGTGGGAGCCCTTGGATGTGGCGGTTGGGATGAAGGGCAGAGAGGTCTATGGGTGTTTGCTACGTCACTTCAGTGTGACTCTATGGACTGCAGCCTGCCAGGCTCCTCTGTTTCTCCAGGCAAAAATACTGGAGTGGGTCACCATGCCCTCCTCCAGGGCATCTTCCCAACCCAGGGACCAAACCTGTGTCTCGTAAGTCTACCTGCTTTGACAGGTGGATTCTTTACCACCAGTACCACCTGGAAGCCCCAGAGACGTCTATGGGGACTCCTAGATTCCCAGTTTGAGAGGAAGAAAGACCTAGGGGATACATTTAGCTACAGATTCACCTGTGGGTGGGAAATCTGAGGGTGTTCTTTCCTGATGACCTGGATGTTTTCTGTAAAGTTGTTGGGAAGGTTATGTGCCAGGGGTAAGGGAATGAGAATGGGGCAAGTGGTTTAAGAGAAAGCAGCATGGCTATTGAGGGGAATGGAAAAGAAAGCAGGAGACGGCAGAACTGTCACTGCAGAACACGTGCCTTGACTGTTTTGCATTAGCAGGCCACTGAATGTTTTGCGTGTTAGAGGCATACTTTATAGTGATTGATTAACTCCTTAACAAACTCACTGGAGACCAGTGATGTGCCAGTCATTGTGCTGGATGTTGGGGCAATTGACGGATTAGACCCAAGGCTGTAGCATCTAGGGGTTATCCATGAGGCAGATTTTGGTTGGGGAATGTTTTCTTGGTTTCTTGTCACCATCCGTAGAGTAAACTCAGACTTCTAATATGATCTGTGTGTTTATATTTGACTTCTTAATTCTATTTTCTTCTTTTCCATAGAAACCAAATGAAACCAAACTAAAACGAGGACAAAAATACCAAAACCCCTAAAGTTAAGATGCTTTCTCAGTCTGTTCATCTCACCACCATCTTCCTGGTCATCCAGATTTGAAACCTAAGCTATTTTTAGTGCCTTTATTCCTCATGGCTCAAAAATGGATTCACCGTGGGGCGCGATCGTTCTGTGCTAAGCCCGCCCCTCTCCCTGCATCGCCGCGTTCATTTTATGGTAGGCGCTCTTTCAACACAGCTTCATTCCACAAGAGCATAGAAACTGGGACATGTAAAATGAGTGACACAAGTGCTGCCTTAAAGGCACTTGAATCTTGTGATCTGGGGGCTTGGCTTTCCGGCTCTTCTTTCTGTGTCCTGGCGGTGCTTCCTTACGCTGTACCTGTGCCTCACCCAAGGTGGTGCTTGGCAGCGACAAGCACTCAGCTTCTCTCTGTCTGCTTCCTTCCCCTTCCACTCCTCCTCCTCCTCTAACTCTTCTGTATCCCTTTGTTTCAGCTCTCAGTGTTGCACCGACACTTTTTTTTCAACTCTCAGTGACAATCTTAACACCAATTTAAAAGGAGAAGAATAAAAGGAAGAAAGAGGGATTAAGGAGAGAGAGGGAGGCTGACTAGCTAACATCGGACTCCTCCCTGTGTCAAGGAAAGTTATTCTCTCCTCAGCTGCATACTGCTATTCGTTTCCCTAAAATCAGCTCTAATTCTGTGGTCCCACTTTGTATTGTACGGGGCAAGTGGCTCGTTACTGTCCACCTGATACAGGCATGCTGTTTTCCTGACCCTGCTCACGTTGTTCCTTACTCTTCCCTGTCAGCCATCAGCTACAGCACCTCAGTCCCTTCCGGCCCTACTGCACCTCACCTCGTTTCTTTTGCGCCCACGCTCTGTCCATGTGGAATGTTTCTTTCCATGTTTCCTCTTTTCTGTTTGCTACATGACATTTTCCCGGAATTACGGGAATACTTCTCAGTTGTTCCTCATCTCTTCCTCTTTAAACCTTTTGAGATCTCTGTTTATAGGTTGTCATTTTTTTAAAAACACTGAAGGCAAATCGTGGTCTTACCACCTCCCAGCTATACGACATTGGCAAGGAAATGTCCTGCTCTGAGAAAGCTCTAATTCCTATTTGTAAAATAGGAATAATAATAGGACCATTCTGAAAAGATTTTTGTGAAGACTAAAGGGGATAATGCATATAAAACACTTAATGTAATACTTTAGAGTATGCAGTAAGCACTTAGAAATTAACTATTGTCATTGTTACTATTATTTCTCTCTTACAGCACTAATCAATAGCTGCAATATATCATAGTTATTATCTCTTCACATCATCAATCCTGTAATAGTTCAAAAATTTCTTGAGGTCACAAATCCCAGTTTAATGCATCTTTGGCTCTTCTGGAGCACTAGACTCACAGAGCAGAAGCTTCATAAATGTGTGTTGAAAGAACAAATGAAAGTCACCTGATTGATGCTTAAAAGTATTTTGTCGCCCTGCATTGGGTTCGGACAAAGCTTACTTCATGAGACACAAAATAGGGCAAAGTAAGATTTTGCCATAAAAATTGAGTTTTAATTTCTTTGTGAAATTACTGTAAGGGTAAAGAGGAAATTTGTGCTTTGGTTGTTAAGATTCTTGATCAAAAAGGATTAGGCAAGAAGTCTGAACATAGAGTGAAAAGACTAGAGGAAAATAAACCAAGCATGTCAAAGGAAGGAAATCTAACAAATTCCTAGTTGCCAAACAAACTGAAGAATAACAAGAAGTCAGTATTGAATTGGTGTGTTCAGTGAACAGGAAACTTGAGTACTGAACAAGAAATGCTTGTGTGTAAAAATGAGTTTTAGAGGGTTTGCTGCAGCTGTAGGCATTGAGCAGGCTGAAAGTATAATTTCTTGTAGCTACTTGAATAGTGTTAAAAGTAAAAATAGATTTCTGTTAAAATGACCTGGTAATAAGTAGACGTTACTCTCTAATAAAAGTGGATATGTAAGGTAACTATAAGAAACAAAATGAATAGCTCCGGGTAGGTTTGGTAGAGGCATTTTCCCTTAATGTAACCACTGAAAGTTGTTTCAGTGGCATTTTAGAAAACAGAAGAATGTCCAGAATGTATTTGATTTCAGGAAAGATTATGAAGAAAGCAAATTCTGTAAGACATTTAGGTTTTCTCCAAATAATTGAAATTGAAAAGAGAAGACATTATCCTTAGCTGTCCATTTGCTAATAAAGACAAAATGAATTTTCCCACTGAACTAGGTAATGAGATGACAGGGTAACTAATATCCATTGAGTGTCTATTATTTGCCAGCATGTTTACCTTCATCATTTAAGTTTATTCTTTGCAATAGTTCTCTATTGTAGGTCTTAATTTTCTCATTTTAAACTTAGAAAGATCGGCTCACTTTCTCACGGCCACTGAGGACTTTGAATAAAACGACATCTCAAGCCAAGCCTGTCTGGAAAGCATATGTATCATGTCACCTCCCTGCTATTTCTTATTATAATAGTACATAATTTTCTCATATTTCTACTTTGTCCTTCAAATGTAGTTAGGGTCCCCTTACAGACCAGTTGATGGGGGACATTTTAAACTGATAAATGGAAACAATCTTCTTTACTCATTAGGACAGATGTTTTGATTTCAGAGATTGGTCTTGCTGGTGCATTGAACACTATGTCTTCACATACTAGATCACTAAATATTTGTGGAGGGGGAGGAGGAAGGGAAAAGAGAGAAGGAAGTGCTTCAAGTTCTTTCCAATAGGCCCCTGAATTATCTAAAAATTGTTGAGTTGTAATAGAGATGTTCTTTATATTCAGTTTGTATTCACTTTGAAAAGACCTGCCATTGAATAAATTATCTTGTGAAAGTACTAAGGAGCTACGTGTGCATGCTAAGTTGCTTCAGTCGAGTTTAACTCTTTGCAGCCCTATGGACTGTAGCCCACTAGGCGTGTCTGTCCATGGGATTCTTCAGGTAGGAATACTGGAGTGGGTTGCCTTGCCCTCCTCCAGGGGATCTTCCTGACCCAAGGATCGAATCTGAATCTCCTGCATCTCCTGCGCTGCAGGGGAATTCTTTACCACTGAGCCAACAGGAAAGCCAAGGAGCTATGGTCAAATCCAAAGAGTTGTTTCGTTTGAGAAACAGAGATGGCAGGTGTTATCTGGGGACTCATCATTGCTGCCATTCTTTTGAGAGAAAAAGAAGAGATCTCAGTTGCAGACCCGTGGGCTGTCATGGTCTGATGCGCTTTACAGGTCAGAGCGCATTGACTTTGGTGGGGACACATGTGATTGAAACTCATGGAGGAGCTTCTGCAAATCTCCTTGATACCTTCAGGCAAGCAATATGGTTTCCAGAAATGTAAGAGGACACTAACCAAGCAGTTCTTTGTTTTTGAGATAAATCCCCAATCTAACCATATAGTTTGATGATGTTATTAAGAGCTCCTCAAGAACAATTTATATTTCTGTGGCCTCCTTGCTGCAAGACTTATCCAGTCTTAAGCCTGACGGAGCCCCTTCCCAGGTTTCTAATAATCAAATCATAGTAAAGGCTGAGGTTGGTTGTCACTAGATTCAGAGCCACATCTTGCCACATTCAAAGAGAGAATATGCTCATTTTAAACTTGTAGTCTAGAAAACACTCAGTTCAAAGAGAGTGAAGCAGTTTTCTTTGTGGATTTGCACCTGTATATTGTGATAGCCACTGTTTTCCCAGCATTTCTGAATTTAGACAAGAGAGTAGAAGATGCCGCACAGGTAATGTACTTCTTGTGACTGGAGAAATCTATCAGAGGAAAAGAAAGATTCTCTTAGAGTACTGGGCCAGTTATAAAGCTATGAAGATATATTGCATTCTGTTACCAGAAGAGTGGAATTTACTGTGTAAAGATGTCAGCCAGAGGATCTGGTATATTACAAGGATATAAACCAGGATTACCTAGAAGCCCAGGATGACATTACCAAAGCCTGACTGACTCCTGGACATTGGAGAGATCTGTTTGCCAAACTGCATTAAGGCTGAACTTCCAAACTTAATTTGAGGGAAGCAGTGCTGGAGTCCAGCTTCTGTGAGGCAGTTACTTTGCTTTTCAAACATTTGTACTTGACTATATTGCTATTCCCTACCCCCTGCTTTTTTTCTTTGAAAATGTCTCTCAACTGAGTAAAAACGTGAATTTTAGTATGAGCTGAAATTACCTCAGTGCTTTGTCCTGTGGAATTCTATAATTTTGAATAAGGCTCCTATAGGGTTCAAAGTACTGGAAAATACAGTAAAGAGATCAACAACCTCAGATGTGCAGATGATACCACTCTAATGGCAGAAAGTGAAGAGGAACTAGAGCTTCTTGTTGAGGATGAAGAGGAGAGTGAGAAAGCCGGCTTAAAGCTCAACATTCAAAAAACTAACATCATGGCATCCGGTCCCATCACTTCATGGCAAATATGTGGGAGGAAAATAGAAATAATGCCAGATTTTATTTTCTTGGGCTCCAAAATCACCGTGGACAGTGACTGCAGCCATGAAATTAAGACGCTTGCTCCTTGGAAGGAAAGCTATGACAAACCTAGACAGCGTATTAAAAAGCAGAGATATCACTTTGCTGACAAAGGTCTATATAGTCAAAGCTATGGTTTTTCCAGTAGTCATATACAGATGTAAGAGTTGGACCATAAAGAAACCTGAGTGACGAAGAACTGTTGCCTTTGAACTGTGGTGCTGGAGAAGACTCTTAAGAGTCCCTTGGATGGCAAGAGGATCATACCAGTCGATCCTAAAGGAAATCAACCCTGAATATGCTTTGGAAGGACTGTTGCTGAAGTTGAAGCGCCAATACTTTGGCCACCTGATAGAGCAGACTCATTGGAAAAGACCTCATGCTGGGAAAGATTGAAGGCAAGAGAAGAAGGAGACAAGAGAGAATGAGGATAGCATCACCGACTCAATGGACATGAGTTTGAGCAAACTCTGGAAGATAGTGAATTCAGGGAAACCTAGCATGCTGCAATCCAGGGGCTCACAAAGAGTTGGACGCAACTTGGCAACTGAACAGCAGTGACAGCTTCCTAATCACTAAGCATTAGAAGACCTCTAATGTGTAAACATTCAAAATTTCTGGGTAATTACATCAAAGATCATGAGAGTAAGAAATAGATCAGGGAAGACTTATCATTAAATGTCGGGAGGCTCTATTGCATAACAATCAGTAGACTGCTTTCTGGAGTCAGAGGTCCTGATTCACAATTCTAACAGTTATCAGCCATGTGATCTCAGGCAAGATAGGTGACACCTACAAACCAAATTTAACTTTCTGAAAAATAATAATAATTCCTCTTGAATATGAAGATTAAATGAAGTGCTTTTTGTTACAAAGTGTGTAGTATGTAGTGAGCACTGAATTAGAGGCACAGTTCTTACAAAGCCCTGAAGTTCATTCAACCTTGTAAGAGGCTCAAGATTCCAAAAAGAAAAGAAGCAAAAATGTAAGTGCTGTTTTAATTTAGAATCTGTATCTTCCCCTCACACACATAAAAAATATCTGTGTCAAATGCTCCTTTCTGCATAAAGTCATTCTTGTATTCCCACTTACCAAGTAGAAATGACTTTCTCCATGATCTCAACAACATTTTTAAACAGAGATTAGTTCCTTGCTTCAGCATTTCTCATAATGAAGCCATGTATAGCTTTTGTGTTTTTGTCTAATCTCCCCAACTAAATTGTAAGTTCTGTGAGGGTAACTACTATTCATAGTCATATTTTTAACCCCAGGAAAATCCTAATACAAATGGACATTGAAAAGTTGTATTAACTGAATTGTAGATACATTTAAATTGCTTTCACTCCTACTTTCTGTACTTGCATTTTGTATCATAGTAAATTTCTTGACTAGAACATGTGCTGTGTGTATTGTATGTTTGTGTTGAAGTCACACTGAGAAAAGCTATGTGAATTTTAGAATGGCCATCTCATCTCTAGATACTGTATTCATTCTGGAAACAACTCAATGTGAACACCAGCTTTAAAATTCAATTTGAATCCAACTATATATTATTATGACTGATAATCTCTTGGGTGTTGAGTCTTAAAATGATTTTAGATACATTAACTTACACAGGTTAGTGAGATGAAAGTAATTTCGTTATATGTAACATCTACATTTGGGTAAATTCAGGTGTGCATATTATTACTTTATTTTCATAAATGAATTTTACTGTGCTGATCTTTGTCACTGGTGTAAAATCAGTTTCACATATATGTGAAGATGCAGAGCAAGCAAATTATGGCATTCAAGAGAAATCTTTGCTAGCTATCACTATAAGATTATCTGTTCTATATAGAATGTACTGTAGTAATTGACATCCATATTACTATTTTTTAAGAAATGTTAAAGGATAGAGTTTTCCTTCAATATTTCTTTCATTTTTCCATTTTACTAAGTTTAAAATGCATAGATACAGAAGTGATTATATTTTGATTAAAATTATTATGTGCTAATATTTTTAGTGAAAAGAAAAAGAAAAGGGTGCATTTGGTTTCAATCCCAGCTATTGTTTGAACTGTCATGTCACATGAACAATGACATTTTATCTGAGGATATGAAGATAGCATTGAATCTGATGGATTGAATATTCTGAACATCATACTTGAAATGTCTGAATTTCACTATATGTGAAATAAAACTTGGAATTCATTCACACTTACATCCTGACATGCTCTTCTTAAACACTGGTATATAATATTGATTTAAATTCTGTCATAATATTTCCTTCTTATTTTATCTGTATTGTATGTTTAAAATGTTGGAGGAAGTTTTAAAAATGGATAAGCTGACTGGTGGGTTGGTGGTTGAGTCCTTAGGGATATGCGAGTCAGGGAAAGGGTAAAAAAAATTGACATTTGACCAAAACTGGATATGGCACAGCAGTCATTAACTATTTATTGAGATAACCTTATAGGATATTTGCTCCTTGCTTCATTCACATTCTCTTTTGTAAAGAGCTGTCAAATTAAAGTTAATTCTTCTGAGAGATTTCAGAAAAGGCATTTTAAAAGACTTTTCTTAAGATCACAGTTTAGTTGATAGTTGTATGACCAGCTTTAAGTTGTGTGAAAAAAAATTAAAGTGATGATGAAAAGGAATGAATATTTGTTTTCAAAGTGTGTCTTTCTATCTTAATAAACATTTGAAATGTTCCAAACCAAATAAAACACCATGATATAAAAATCAGTAAAAAACAAAGAAACAAAAATACAGCTTAAGTTTCAGTAGCTTTCCATTTGATATCTAGTCTCCAGTTGAATGGGGCTTCCCAGATGGCTCAGCAGTGAAGAATCCACCTGCCAGCATAGGATATATAAGAGATAAGAGTTTGATCTTTGGGTTAGGAAGATTCTCTGGAGAGGGAATGGCCAACTATTCCAGTATTCTTGCCTGGAGAATCCCATGGACAGAGGAGCCTGGGTGGGCTTTAGCCCCTGGGGCCACAGAATCACATACAACCGAGCAACTGAGCACACACACACACACACACACACACACACACACACACACACACACTATAGTTGAATGGATTAGATTGACTTGAATGATAATAGCAGAGGAAGGCTATCCTAGCTTTCCTGATCTAGTCATTCATTCTTTCAATCATTTATTTAAAACACTATATTTAAATGCTGAAATGAAATACAAAGAAAAATGTAAAATTCTTCTCCTAAACTTCACAGTCTCAAGTGGTGCATGAAAATGGAGGACCAAGGAGAAGCAGACACTTATGATAAAATATAGTAAGAGAGCCTTGTGCTAGGGAAAGCAGACAGAAGCCCCCAACTCTGCAGGACGTAGGAGAAAGATATTTTCACAGAAAACATGTCATTTAACAGTGAGAGACTTTATGGGGGTGAGGGGCTCCAAAATCACTGTAGATGGTGACTGCAGCCATGAAATTAAAAGACACTTGCTCCTTGGAAGAAAAGCTATGACCAATCTTGACATGCATATTAAAAAGCAGAGACATTACTTTGTCAGCAAAGATCTGTCTAGTCAAAACTATGGTTTTTCCAGTAGTCATGAATGGATGTGAGAGTTAAACCATAAAGAAAGCTGAGCACTGAAGAAATTGATGCTTTTGAACTGTGATGTTGCAGAAGACTCTTGAGAGTCCCTTGGACTGTTAAAGAGATCCAAACAATCAATCCAAAAGGAAATCAGTCCTGAATATTCATTGGAAGGACTGATGCTGAAGCTGAAACTCCAGTACTCTGGCTACCTGATGCAAAGAACTGACTCATTGGAAAAGATCCTGATGCTGGGAAAGCCTGAAGGCAGGAGGAGAAGGAGACGATAGAGGATGAGATGGTTGGATGGCATCACCAACTCAATGGACATGAGTTTGAGTAGGCTCTGCTAGTTGGTGATGGACAGGGAAGCCTGGCATGCTGCAGTCCATAGGGTCGCAAAGAGTCAGTCACAACTTAGTGACTGAACTGAATTTAAAAGTAGTAAGAATTTTCCAGGAGAATCCATGGGGCACGCACTGAAGGCCGAGAGAACAACGTTTACACCGGTGTGCACTGATACATTTGAAAACTGTCTTCACCCTTAAATTGCTAACTGACTTAATGGACATGAGTTGAGTAGGCTCTGCTAGTTGGTGATGGACAGGGAAGCCTGGCATGCTGCAGTCCATAGGGTCGCAAAGAGTCAGTCACAACTTAGTGACTGAACTGAATTTAAAAGTAGTAAGAATTTTCCAGGAGAATCCATGGGGCACGCACTGAAGGCCGAGAGAACAACGTTTACACCGGTGTGCACTGATACATTTGAAAACTGTCTTCACCCTTAAATTGCTTAGGACCCACTTCATTTCAGTGGATGCTGTGAGTAAAGGACAACAGAGGAAAGCAGATTCCGGGTTGTGCAGTTATTTACATTTGTTGAACATTACATACTGGATGTTAAACTAAATCTTGTTAGGCCCTTCCTCTACCCAGTGGGTACCATCTAATTAAGAGGACAAGCAAGGCAGGGATAAAAACAGCATCAAATCAATCAGCAGCTGTCTTTAAAGGGCCAGTAGCTATCCATATAGAGATTTATAGATTAACTGCAGCTCTTTGAATTGCATTGGAAAGAAAATTGGCAGCAGCTGCAAACTATACAGTGCAGATTTATTTTGCTTTAGGCAGCTGAACTCAGGTAGGTAGGCTGCCTGTTCTGGTCTCTCCGATATTTAATTGTGTCCAAGGGTAGCTCCAGTTAAGACACCCATTTGTAATCCAGATGTTTTCTAGGCTGCCATCAGTATGCATAAATGTATTAAAATCTCTAAAATATTCTGATTCTAAATAATAAAAGTGGAATTTTATATAATTGGAGGAAATTCAGCCAGGAATTTCTAGAATAAGGTATCTATTACTGTAATTCTAAAACCATAGTGACTGAAATCTCTCTGTCCTCTGAAAAGTTATTGGGAATAATCTTTATAAAGTTATTATAGAGCTATAGTTAAAGGTATCCAACTTTGTGCTTGTTTAACACAGGATCCTGAAATGTTAACCTTTTAAAAAAAAAGAGCATCTGATTTTAGTAGTTAAATGTTAGTCTAATCTCAACTACATATGTCAAAGGCAAGTTTTTTTTTTCAAAATTAGATATATTACTGTTATGTTTTTAAAATAATATGTATGTTATTTGAAATACCAAGAGTTCTAAAGTGAAAAAGAAACATTTCTTTCTGCTTTGATTATTCATATCATGGTGAATTAATGGCTTAATTAATGTAATTATATTAAAATACATATTTAATTTTAGACCCGAATAATATTTATGCAAGAGCCTGGGTGATCAGTGTGAGTATGAGGCTATAGGGATTTCAGATCACTGAACTAACTTGTATGCATTTCCTTATCTGTATTTCAGTTCTTACTTGTCTTGATTCTAGTGTTAGATCTGTTTTCTTTCCCATATTGACTAGTTATTCTTCATATTTACATTTTTGCTGAACACTGAGCTAGAATCCTGAAGTTGCCTGATATGACTGAATTTGTGCAGGCCCCTGAAGCACTCTGAGCCACCATTGACTTGTCTTTAAACTAGTGATAATGACATTGGTTCTACCTCTCTCATAGCAGAGCTGGAGGTATCAAGTGATTTGGTGCTTTTGAAAGTTTCAGGGTACACACAGTTGAAGAAGGTATCATATTGACTGTATATCTCAAAAAGTTTGTGTTTGCACATATTATAAAGGCAAGTTTGTCTTATTTAAGAGAAGTATGACCTCCTTTGCAAAAAGAGGCAACTTAGGAAGAAATGCCAATACTCCCCCAGCAGTTTGCATGTGTGTCTTTATGCTTGCAAGTGTGGATGTGAGTGTTAACTGCATCTAATTCCCAGGGCTTCAATTTCATTATTCTGCAGGTCAGGATTCCTGGAGCAATACAGTCACATCTCCTTTCCTATCATCCTTCCCTTACTACAGGAAAAACTTAGGTGGGCAATTATATCATGAGATAATTCTCCAAGTATTAACCACTGAGACTGAACAGCTGACTGTGGCATCTACTTCGGAGAATTAATCCCTATCCTTCCCTCTCTGCTCCTCTATTCCTTCCTACTATTCATTTGCCTTTGTCCAAATCTTTTTGTGTTCAAAGTTTGTGGATGTATGCACTATGTATGTACTTCAAAATACAAACTCTTCTGTAATAGATAATTTGTGCATGTTTTTGTTGGAAAGAAATACCATACAATAACAAAGATAAAGGTACAATTTAAAATACAGTGTCTTTGAAAATCTATCTTTGAGTAACAAAATTGTATCTTCGTTTCAGAACATGATGAGTGTGTCACAAATAGCACAACTGTGATGAAAACGCTTTATGCTTCAATACTGTTGGAGGACACAACTGCGTCTGCAAGCCAGGCTATACTGGGAATGGAACTACATGCAAAGGTAAAAGATTTTAAATGCTGAGACCTCTTCCATTAGGGATGGTCCATCCACCTCTTCTTCCCTCCATCCTTTTTCATCACTGTTACCTACCTTCTGGGTATTTCCCACAGCCACTGAGAATTTCAGCTCATGTTCTCCCTCTTGGATTACATCAGTGTTTAAGTGGCCAGCTGTTCATCAACTCTGATTTAATGTCCCATGACCTCAACCACAGTGGTTTTTCACCTCTATTCCTCTCAAGCAGACCGTAGCCATAAACATTCCCTAGGCACTTTTGTACAGAACTGCTCTATCTTTGAAATGTAGACTTTGACTTTTTATTGTCTAACCCCAAATCCCTTTGCTTACAGTTTTTCTCCTCTCTTCTTGTCATAGTTTTTCATCTTTAACCTCTCTGACCTTTCCTTTTCATCCAGTTTTCCAGTGTCCTCCCAGGTTCATATATTTCTTTTTGAGTCCAAACATTACAGTTGTATTTTTTCAGCAGTACTATCAACCCATTTGTTTTACTACCATGATTTACTGTAAAATATCTATTTGGGATCAGTCTGACTGTTTTTCTTCTCTATTTTCTCTCTTGAGCTGTTATGTACTATTTAACTGGGAATATTGGATTTGTATGTATCATCATCTAGGTTCATATATTTCTTTTTGAGTCAAACATTACAGTTGTATTTTTTCAGCAGTACTATCAACCCATTTGTTTTACTACCATGATTTACTGTAAAATATCTATTTGGGATCAGTCTGACTGTTTTTCTTCTCTATTTTCTCTCTTGAGCTGTTATGTACTATTTAACTGGGAATATTGGATTTGTATGTATCATCATCTCTGATTTTACCTGGTTTGTCAGTGCCAATCAATAATTCTCAGATTTTCATTTCCATCAGTGGATATTCCAACTAGTCTGCCACCATCCATTAATTCTCTCTTGCATCCATGCTCTCTTTTTCCTTCATCAGATAAGCTTACCTCCTAGTTCACAAGAGAAATAGAGAAAATTGTTTTGGAAACTCATACTGACTTCCATAGGATGAAGTCCATATTCCTTATTATGTCACATAAAACTTATGATTTGTCTAATATAGGCATTTTAAGCTTCAAAACTGCCCATTCCTCAAATACACTGTCATAGAGATTACTAAAATTAATTTTATTTGATGCCATGTATATGGGAGACAGGAACTAACAATAAATGATTGTTAATGCAGTAGCCTTAGAGCATGAGTCTAAGGCCTGTTCTACAGTAATACACTGGATGCAGACATGGATGAGCAAGAAGATTATTCTGTTTGTAAAAGTTATAGAAATCCATAATTTAGAGCATTGTAAAGATCTACTCATTTAGGGGTCCAAATCCCACAAAGATTTCCTCAGACTCTAGACTGATCCAGAGAAAAGCTAAATCCACAGCATAGTGTACCTGAACCCTTAGGACTTCCGAAGCATCTGGGTGTGCTGAGAGTTAAGATTTCATCTGGGAGCCCAACCTGCTCAGTCTTAGTTGTATTTGACTCTCACTTCTTATTCATATGAAGAGTAAAGTTTATAGCGTAAAGAATTCTTGAAGCCTTGAGTAGATGCAGATAGAAAATTGTCTGCAATAAGGAGAACTTTCCAGGATCTGTAAATTTCTTCTGGAAATTAGGACTACAGGTTGCCTGGGTCAAGACTCTCCAGTCCTGTGTGCTTCTGATGGGAATGTCAAAAGCTGGGAAGAGATGTAGTTTAGCTGTAGGATCTGCATCCTGTCCTCCATCAACATGCTGAAATCTTGCAAATTACTCCAATGAAGATACACACATGATGTACCCTTTCTTTTTATGAGACTTAAATTCCTAATCTCTTTGCAAATTCCTGGTGACTAGGTATTGTTTTTGCCTAGGATGAAGACAGATTAGGACCTAGAATCAAAGAAGTCAAGTGGGTATCTTTGAGCCCCTTCTTTTAACTCAGCCACAGAATCCCAGATTTCTACAGTTTACCTCTCTGAGAAACTACATCCTAACTAACTATAGGAAGCATGTGCCAGAAAATTAAGAGAAAAAGCTTTTGCTTGAGGCCTGGAAAATGCTGGTGTGTTTCATCCATGACAGACCTGGTCAGGCTGAGGGAGTAGCCCTGGGCCTTACAGAAACAAAGTATAAATTGAGGTGGGAACAGAAGTTTCTGAGGGTACACAGTCTTACCTACCTTATTTTTCTCACTTTTGTTTTGGAAGCCAAACCATCTCAAAACATCACCCTTGCAATGGCTTGAAGCTTGGCTCCTTTTTCTACTCACAGAAAAACTCCCCTCACTCACAAACCCACTCTAACACAACAGGCCCTGAAGTTCCTTTGCCCTGGATCCTGACCTATCCTTGGCGGGGGAATGCACTCTAACACCCCTTTGGCAAATACTCATTATTGACTAATTCGTCCCGTTAGGATGGAGTTATAGCTTTTGGAAAGATGGGGCATTTCTCTAGTATTTTTTGACACTTTTGACATTTTGGACAGACCCTCATGGGATTCAATCATTTTTAGTTTCTGAGTTTCACTCTGTAGATGGTGGTTTGCTCTATTTAGGTACCTGTCTAGGATAGTTGCCATTTTTTAATAGTTTTAATTTCTAGATTTTTAGATTGTTATTATGAGATTTAATACTAATTCTGATGCACTTCCTGCTGTGTAAGGTTACTGGTTTTTGTTAAAAGAAAGCTCAGTATTTTCTTTTATAGGTGAAACAACATCAGAAAGAGTATTATTCTACAAATTGTGTTGAAGTTTCTTACCTATATGGAAAGTATATTATGAATATGAAATTATAATAGGATGTATAGTTTGATGTCAACATCTCCAAGGCAATAAAGAAAAGCGAGTTTGAAGAATCTTGAACTGCTTCTTTATAAAGTGCTAAAATCCTGTGTCTGAATTATTTTAGCCTTTTGCCAAGATGGTTGTAGAAATGGAGGAGCTTGTATTGCCGCCAACGTGTGTGCCTGCCCACAAGGCTTCACCGGGCACAGCTGTGAAACAGGTAAGGATGTCATACTGTCTTCTAGAAAATGAACTTTTACACCAATGTATGAAGTAATCCATGAGGAAATAGTGTTTCAAGTAGGCTCTCAAAAGCATGGTTCTATTAACACGGACACAGAAAGTAGAAAGTTTCAGTGAGAGGTACTCACAGAGTGTTTGCCCCAAGTCTAAAGAGGTTTTCAGCTACTATAACTAGAAGCATATTGAGCTTTCTCAGAAAAAAAAAAAAAATGTGTGGGATTGCCTAGGATTTTATGACTTCATAATTCATTTTACTCATTTGGAGCCCTGTGTTCCTAGGAATTATATGATAATATCAAAATATGGAGTTCAAGCTTCTGGTCAGCTCACTTCCTGGAATATACTACTTTCTGCATCTACATTTGAGATATTTTAATACATTTTTACCTGGTCCACTTAATGTTTTTTCATAGTCATATATTTACAAAATATTTAAAGTTCTCTACTCCTTGATTTTTCCTCTTCCAAGTTCATTCTGAACTTACTCTTTCTGAAAGAGACTAATACTAGAAGCTTTTAAAAATATTTAAATATATATATCTATACACAGTATATAGCTTATGACTCAAAGTAAGATGGCTTTGTCCACTTAAATACACCTTAAGAATTTAAAAAGTACATTGATTATGAGGTCCAAATTAGAATCATGTCAGTAGTAGTTTTGGCTGCTTTGGGTTGTGTGCCTCCTGCTGGTTTAGTCATGTCTGACTCTTTGCAACCCTCTGGACTGTAGCTCGCCAGGCTCCTCTGTCCATAGGATTCTCCAGGCAAGAGTACTGGAGTGGGTTGCCATGTCCTCCGACAGGGGATTTTCCCAACCCAGGGATCAAGCCCACATCTCTTATATATCCTGCATCGGCAGGTAGATTCTTTACGACTAGCGAGGGCCACCTGGGAAGCCCTGCTTTGGGTGAAATGGATTTTAATAGCAGGTCCTCACAAAGTTTGATTATTCTCCCTAAGAAAAAGCTGCTGCCACCAGTGATTGGTGGTCACTGCCTCCTATTGCTTTTCATAAATCTCTGTGCAATAGACACAGTGAATGTCCCATCTCCATCCCTCTTACAGTCATCTGGTTTAATAAACACATCGATCAAAATGTAAGACAGAAAATGCTCTGGACAACTTGGGAAGTGAAAATTCTGCTGAATAAGCACCGCCACTATCCACAGAAGGATGCCACGACAGGACTGCATCGCTGCGTCCTTTGCTTCTGCAAGTTCCTCTAAGTGGTTCTTTGCAACTTCAGTACTAATGGGTTACAAACGTCTCTAACAGAAAATGCCCCTTGATATATGGGGCTCTTTCTTAAGGAGATCATTTCCTAAATCAGGAGTTCCAGAACTCATTGTGCATGTGAATAATTCATAGAGCTTATTAACTACAGATTTCTGATAATCAACTATCTTGGATTTACTAGATCAAAATCAAATACTTCCAGTGCAATGGTTCTACAATGCTTGTATCCCATGATCTCTACTAGTAACCCCCCTCACACATATATCAAGGTACATTGTAATTCTCTTGTACATTAACTCCTGTGGGACTATGTCCCTTGAATACTACAGTATTTTATGCTGTTTCTGGTGCAGAATCTGGTTAGTGAAATAGTGGCATCTTCAGGGCATTTCAGTGGTGTGGATTTTTGAAATAAAGACTGTCCCAGCAAATCTGGGATGAATAATGACTGTGCTCAATGCTGCATATCATTCCTCCACTAAAAAATAATTATTTGGGGAGACTGTGAAACTGTGAAATGGCATAAGATGAATATGAGCAATGTAAAATTTAAAACTGGAGTTAAAAATAACCCAACAGAATTTTTAGCTTTCTCTTTATAATTATCCTTGAACTTTCAGTCTATAAGAGGAGAATCTCACACTTGCTCTAAGTTCAGTTCAGTTCAGTTCAGTCTCTCAGTCATGTCCGACGCTTTGTGACCCATGAGCCTCAGCATGCTGGGCCTCCCTGTCCATCACCAACTCCCGGAGTTTACACAAACTAATGTCCATTGAGTTGATGATGTTATCTAACCATCTCATCCTCTGTCATCCCGATCTCCTCCTGCCTTCGATCTTTCCCAACATCAGAGTCTTTTCAATTGAGTCAGCCCTTCCCATCAGGTAGAAAAGTATTGGAGTTTTAGCTTCAACATCAGTCCTTCCAGTGAACACCCAGGACTGATCTGCTTTAGGATGGACTGGTTGAATCTCCTTGCAATCCAAGGGACTCTCACAGTCTTCTCCAACACCACAGTTCAAAAGCATCAATTCTTCGGAGCTCAACTTTCTTTACAGTCCAACTCTCACATCCATATATGACCACTGGAAAAACCATAGCCTTGACTAGATGGATCTTTGTTGACAAAGTAATGTCTGTGCTTTTCAATATGCTGTCTAGGTTGGTCATAACTTTCCTTCCAAGGAGTAAGCATCTTTTAATTTTATGGCTGCAATCACCATCTGCAGTGATTCTGGAGCCCAGAAAAATAAAGTCAGCAGCTGTTTCCACTGTTTCCCCATCTATTTCCCATGAAGTGATGGGACCAGATGCCATGATCTTAGTTTTCTGAATGTTGAGATTTAAGCCAACTTTTTCATTCTCCACTTTCACTTGCATCAGGAGGTTCTTCACTTCTTCTTCACTTTCTGCCATAAGGGTGGTGTCATCTGTATATCTGAGGTTATTGGTATTTCTTTCAGCAATCATGATTCCAGCTTGTGCTTCTTCCAGCCCAGAGTTTCTCATGATGTACTCTGCATATAAGTTAAATAAGCAGGGTGACAATATATAGCCTTGACATACTCCTTTTACTAATTGGAACCAGTCTGTTGTTCAATGTCCAGTTCTAACTGTTGTTTCCTGGCCTGTATACATATTTCTCAAGAAGCAGGTCAAGTGGTCTGGTATTCCCATCTCTTTAAGAATTTTCCAGAGTTTATTGTGATCCACACAGTCAAAGGCTTTGGCATAGTCAATAAAGCAGAAATAGATGTTTTTTCTGGAACTCTCTTGAATTTTGATGATCCAGCAGATGTTGGCAATTTGATCTCTGGTTCCTCCACCTTTTCTAAAACCAGCTTGAACATCTGGAAGTTCACAGATCACGCATTGCTGAAGCCTGGTTTAGAGAATTTTAAGCATTAGTCTGCTACTGTGTGAGATGAGTGATGGTGGAGAGGTTTGACAGAATGTGGTCCACTGGAGAAGGGAATGACAAACCACTTCAGTATTCTTGCCTTGAAAATCCCATGAATAGTACGAAAAGGCTAAAAGATAGGACACTGAAAGATGAACTCCCCAGGTCAGTAGGTGCCCAATATGCTACTGGAGATCAGTGGAGAAATAACTCCAGAAAGAATGAAGGGATGGAGCCAAAGCAAAAACAACATGCAGCTGTGAATGAGACTGGTGATGGAAACAAGGTCCGGTGCTGTAAAGAGCAATATTGCATAGGAACTTGGAATGTTAGGTCCATGAATCTAGGCAAATTGGAAGTGGTCAAACAAAAGATGGCAAGAGTCAATATCGACATCTAGGAATCAGCAAACTAAGATGAACTGGAATGGGCAAATTTAACTCAGATGACCATTATGTCTACTACTGTGGGCAGGAATCCCTTAGAAAGAATGGAGTAGCCATCATTGTCAAAAAAAAGAGTCCAAAATGCAGTACTTGGATGCAATCTCAAAAACAACAGAATGATCTCTGTTCATTTCCAAGGCAAACCATTCAATATCATGGTAATCCAAGTCTATGCCTCGGCCAGTAATGATGAAGAAGCTGAAGCTGGATGGTTCTATGAAAACCTAAAATACCTTTTAGAACTAATACCAAAAAAGATGTCTTTTTAATTATATGGGACTGGAAAGCAAAAGTAGGAAGTCAAGAAGTACCTAGAATAATAAGCAAATTTGGCCTTGGAGTACAGAATCAAGCAGGGCAAAGTCTAATAGAGTTTTGCCAAGAGAATGCACTGGTCATAGCAAACACTCTCTTTCAACAACACAAGAGAAGACTCTACACGTGGACATCACCAGATGGTCAACACTAAAATCAGATTGATTGTATTCCTTGCAGCCAAAGATGGAGAAGCTCTATACAGTCAGCAAAAACAAGACCAGGAGCTGACTGTGGCTCAGATCATGAACTCCTTATTGCCAAATTCAGACTTAAATTGAGTAAGGTGGGGAAAACCAGTAGACCATTCAGATATGACCTAAATCAAATCCTGTATGATTATACAGTGGAAGTGAGAAATAGATTTAAAGGACTAGATCTGATAGACAGAGTGCATGATGAACTATGGACGGAGGTTTGTGACATTGTACAGGAGGTAGGGATCAAGACTATCCCCAAGAAAAAGAATGCAAAACAGCAAAATGGCTATCTGAAGAGGCCTTACAAAGCTGTGAAAAGAAGAGAAGTGAAAAGCACAGAGAAAAGGAAAGATATTCCCATTTGAATGTAGAGTTCCAAAGAATAGCAAGGAGAGATAAGAAAGCCTTCCTCAGCGATCATTGCAAAGAAATAGAGGAAAACAATAGAATAGGAAGGACTAGAGATCTCTTCAAGAAAATTAGAGATACCAGTTGAACATTTCATGCAAATATGGGCTCAATAAAGGACAGAAATAGTATGAACCTAACCAAGGCAGACGATATTAAGAAGAGGCAGCAGGAATACACAGAAGAACTATACGAAAAAGATCTTCTTGACCCAGATAACCACGATGGTGTGATCACTCACCTAGAGCCAGACATCCTGGAATGCAAAGTCAAGTGGGCTTGAGGAAGCATCACTATGAACAAAGCTAGTGGAGGTGATGGAATTCCAGCTGAGCTGTTTCAAAACCTACAAGATGATGCTGTGAAAGTGCTGCACTCAATATGTCAGCAAATTTGGAAAACTCATCAGTGGCAACAGGACTGGAAAAGGTCAGTTTTTATTCCAATCTCAAAGAAAGGCAATACTCTAAGTAACTGTCTCTAAAAGCCAAGGGCTTTGAGAAAGATGTAGGTCTGAAATCTAGTTCTATTGTTTCCTTGTTATGTGCTCTCAGGCAGAGTAATTAACTTCAGTGTCTTTTACTCTCTACACATCACCTTCCTCTCCTCAAAGATGGGCATTATCTTGGAGCTAACATTCATTTACAAACAAAAATATTAGGTTCATAGTGATTAACTCTTTCTAATGTCACAGAGCAGCTGAATACTAAGAGCTTTTTACCCCATACTCTACTTAAAAAAAAATCTATATCCATGCTTTTCAAAGTTTTCAAAGTTTCTTCTGAATACACTAATGATGAGGGAAAGACAACGCCTTTATCTAAGGAGTTTCTCAAATGGCTCACCATGAGGGTAAATTAAATTTCTTCAAAAAATCTTGTTTTAGCCTATAAATACATTCATTTCTATTCCATATATAAAACATTTAACTTACACACCATTGAGTAAAGTTGGTGCTCCGGACAGTGGGCCATAGTTTATCTCTGCTTTCTAGCATCTCTCAGCCCAGGACCATATTTCACTATTTAAGTGGCAAGGCATTCCTGCCTCCTATCTGAGAAAGTGTAATAGCAATACTTGGCACAAGGTGTCTGTCCCAATATTTTCTCCAGGTTAGATCCTAATTCTTCACCTCCTGACACCACCACTTTGTTGATATAGTTATAAATAGAAAGTGTGCTATTAAAAAAAAAAAAAACCTTCAGATGAGAAGTGATGCACAGTCCAGTTTCCACAATCCAAATCTGATCATATCACCCCTGACAGAGGAAAAGTCAGTGCCTCCCACTGCCCTTGAGATAAAGGTCACATGTCTTAATGTAACATTTGAGATTTGACCCCCGCTCATCTACCCAGCTTTCACCTTCTGGTCCCTCTGTCTGCCCACCACATTTTTCACTCCAGGAATGAAGGTTCATGGAGATAAAGGGTATAACTTGTTCACTTATGAATCTTTGAAACATTGTGTTAGGCCTACACCTTATTAGGTGCTCCACAGATTTTTGTTGAATAAGTAAACAAAGGTATAAATGAGGAATAAAAGATGATGTGATTGCTTCCGTATTGGATATTTAAAAATATTAGTTTAAAGAGGCCTTCAGTATCATCTGATCTTGTGCTTTCACCTACTGGATAAGGTAATTTCTACACAGAGTTGTGGAGTAATTTATATATGGTGTTTCATCGTAGGTAGAGGCCTGCACTATAGAACTCAAGGCTTCTGATTCTTATTCCAGGGTTCCCTTTCTCCTTCCCTTCCTTACTCCCTCCCTTGCTCTCTTCCTTCCTTCCTTCTTTCCTTTCTGCTTATGCCATGTTATATGTTCAGTAATTCATCCTGCTATGATTACTCATCAAGTCTGTGTTTTTGTTACGTCTTCCCCTTCAGCTACCATTCTTTAACAGTGACTTCTGTGACAGTTTTTCTCTCTCAAGGTAGGGAAGCATCAGCATTGCCGAGATTACCCGTGTATGCTGCTGCTAAGTCGCTTCAGTCGTGTCCGACTCTGTGTGACCCCAGAGACGGCAGCCCACCAGGCTCCCCCATCCCTGGGATTGTCCAGGCAAGAACACTGGAGTGGGTTGCCATTTCCTTCTCCAATGATTGAAAGTGAAAAGTGAAAGTGAAGTCGCTCAGTCGTGTCCAACTCTTAGTGACCCCATGGACTGCAGCCCACCAGGCTCTTCCGTCCATGGGATTTTCCAGGCAAGAGTGCTGGAGTGGGGTGCCATTACCATGTATAGGAATGGCCTAAATGTCTTCTGTAGTTGAATGCTGCCTGACAGCTTAGAAATAAGGTTAATGCCTGGTTCCAGTCACTATCTACTGAGCCCTCACAATGGAATCTCTGAGAAGGAAGTAATAGGATTTCCTGATTTCTTGAAAGGTAATCTTAATGTACGTGAGTTTTACCAACCCGTACTACTTTAGTCGAAAAGTCTCCTCTGAACCTCCTCCTCCCTAATTTATTTAGTCTATTTCTCCATCATGTATACATTGGTGAAATGACTGAACCCATTTACCAACTTCACAAAAGGGCTTTGTGTATGTTTTTACAGAGTAAAATTAATTTTCATGGCCTTTTTTTAGCCACTTGTAAGATTACTTACTTGTAAAGCATAACTTCAGTTTTAATTAAACATCCTACTATTCCATTATGTGTTTAACTTGGGTTTAGCAGGGTGATTATTTCTTGGATAACTCAATAAAATGTATTTGAAATCTATGTGCTGAAGTTTAACAGCTCTATCACTGCCATGCTGTATTTATTGCTCAATTGCTAAATCTCAGCAAACATGTGTCTGATGATCTAATTAATATGTGAAGCTGTCATTATACTAAAAGTAAATCTTTCAATCATGATTTGCAGCATGACTCTAAAGCAGTTGACAGTCCCCTATAGGTAACTGCTGACATGTCAAATTAAAATGCTTATGACTGGGAAAAAGGTGATATCAAATGGCAAAACTAAAAAAAAAAAATGTACTGCAGTATCAAAGAAAAGGATATCAGACATTTTAGTGTTAAATGGCTGTGTGTGTGTGTAAAATAATGGGTTTCCTGACTACAAATCAAAACACGGGATGAATTTTTAATTATTTTTAGTGAGTAATTAAATGAATGTAAATTTAGTTGTATTCCTAAGTGTTTTTCTAGCTTTTAATATCTCTAATTTCAAAATGATAAATGAAGCATGAGGCATATATGAATGTTGCTTTACATGCAAGGTAACTTTAAATTGGTTGTGATGGATTGATTTTTTTTTTAAGTTCATATATTACTGTTATAGTGTAGGTAGTAAAAATCCTTCAATTCCTTTAGAGTAAAGTTATTTTTCTGGTAGTATGCATGCTGCTACTGCTGCTTAAGTTGCTTCAGTCGTGTCCGACTCTGTGCGACCCCATAGACGGCAGCCCACCAGGCTCCCTCGTCCCTGGGATTCTCCAGGCAAGAACACTGGAGTGGGTTGCCATTTCTTTCTCCAATGCATGAAAGTCAAAAGTGAAAGTGAAGTCGCTCAGTCGTGTCTGACTCTTCACAACACCCTGGACTGCAGCCTACCAGGCTCTTCCATCCATGGGAGTTTCCAGGCAAGAGCACTGGAGTGGGGTGCCACTGGTAGTATGCATAGTTAGCTTTTATTATTAATGTCAAATTGTATTATATTTCCTAAAGTTGTTAAACTGCAAAGTTTCAAAACATTTCTGCCATAACATTTTTTTTTTACTGAAATGACTCACAGTGAAATTCCATTAGCAAAATGTATAGCTTTTCGTAGAAGAGGATAATTTGAATTAAAATGTTGAGATAACATAGTTTAAAAAAAAGAAAAGTTCAGATGACCTTGCTTTACCAACAGCTGAGATCCTTTTTTTTTTTTTTAAGCATTGTTTTGAATCATTTTGCCCTCAGTTCAGTTCAATTCAGTCACTCAGTTATGTCTGACTCTTTTACAACCCCATGGACTGCAGCACGCCAGGCTTCCCTGTCCATCACCAACTTCCAGAGCTTGAGTTCCACTCATGTCAATCGAGTCGGTGATGCCATCCAGCCATCTCATCCTCTGTCGTCCCCTTCTCCTCCTGCCTTCAATCTTTCCCAGCATCAGGGTTTTTTCCAATGAGTCAGTTCTTCCCATCAAGTGGCCAAAGTATTGGAGTTTCAGCTTCAGTCCTTCCAATGAATATTCAGGACTGATTTCCTTTAGGGTGGACCAGTTGGATCTCCTTGCAGTCCAAGGGACTCTCAAGAGCCTTCTCCAGTACCACAATTCAAAAGCATCAAATCTTCAGCACTCACCTTTCTTTACAGTTCAACTCTCACATCCATACATGACTACTGGAAAAACCATAGCCTTGACTAGATGGACCTTTGATGGCAAAGTAATGTCTCTGCTTTTCAATATACTGTCTAGGTTGGTCATAACTTTTCTTCCAAGGAGCAAATATGTTTTAATTTCATGGCTGCAGTCACCACTTGCAGTGATTTTGGAGCTCAAAATGATAAAGTCTGCCACTGTTTCCACTATTTCCCCATCTGTTTGCCATGGAGTAATGAGACCAGATGCCATGACCTTAGTTTTCTGAATGTTGTTTTAAGCCAACTTTTTCACTTTCCTCTTTCATGTGAATCAAGAGGCTCTTTAGTTCTTCACTTTCTTCCATAAGGATAGTGTCATCTGAGTATCTGAGGTTATTGATATTTCTCCTGGCAATCTTGATTCCAGCTTGTGCTTCATCCAGCTTCGCATTTCTCATGATGCATATAAGTTAAATAAACAGGGTGACAATATGCAACCTTGACGTACTCCTGTCCCAGTTTGGAACCAGTCTGTTGTTTCATGTCTGCTTCTAACTATTGCTTCTTGACCTGCACACAGTTTTCTCAGGAGGCAGGTCAGGTGGTCTGGTATTCCCATCTCTTGAAGAATTTTCCACAGTTTGTTGTGATCCACACAGTCAAAGGCTTTGGTGTAGTCAATAAAGCAGAAGTAGATGTTTCTCTGGAACTCTCTTTGTCTTTCTGTGATTCAGCGGATGTTGGCAATTTGATATCTGGTTCCCTGTCTTTTCTAAATCCAGCTTGACCATCTGGAAGTTTATGGTTCATGTTCTGTTGATGCCTGGCTTGGAGAATTTTGAGCATTACTCTGCTAGAGTCTGAGATGAGTGCAATTCTGCAGTAGTTAGACCATTCTTCAGCATTGCCTTTCTTTGCAATTGTAATGAAAACGGACCTTTTCCAGTTCTATGGCCCCGGCTGAGTTTTCCAAATTTGCTGACATACTGAGTGTAGCACTTTCACAGCATCATCTTGTAGGATTTGAAATAGCTTAACTGGAATTCCATCACCTCCACTAGCTTTGTTCATAGAGATGCTACCTCAGGCCCACTTGACTCTGCATTCCAGGATGTCTGGCTCTAGGTGTGTGATCACACCATGGTGGTTATCTGGGTCATGAAGATTTTTTTGTATAGTTTCTGTGTATTTTCGCCACCTCTTCTTAATATCATTTCCTTCTGCTAAGTCCATATCATTTCTGTCCTTTATTGTGCCCATCTTTATGTGAAATATTCCCTTGGTATCTCTAATTTTCTTGAATAGATCTCTAGTCTTTCCCATTCTGTTGTTTTCCTCAGTTTCTTTGTATTGATCACTGAGAAAGATTTTCTTATCTCTCATTGCTCTTCTTTGGAATTCTGCATTCAAATGGGTATATCTTTGCTTTTCTCCTTTGCCTTTCCTTTCTCTTTTCTTAGCTATTTTTAAGGCCTCCTCAGACAACCACTTTGCATTTTCTAATTTCTTTTTATTGGAGATTGTCTTGATTTCTGCCTCCTATACACTGTCACAAACCTCCATCCGTAGTTCTTCAGGCACTCTATCAGATCTAATCATTTTGCTCTACTTAAATACAAACTTCCTATACAAAAGCCATTAAGCAAATCTCATTGTAAAAACTTGTGAAGAAGGAACTTCTACTTCTGATCCTTCTCAGTGTCTATTAAAGTCACCTTTCCGGATCTGAATTTCTCAGTGAAAGAGACAAGACACAGAGAAGATATTTCAGTGGCTTTTATAACGTGTGAACAGACCTGTGGTGGTTGTTTTCAGTCACTAAGTCATGTCTGACTCTTTGTGACCCCACGGGTTGTAGCATGCCAGGCTCCTCTGTCCTCCACTGTCTCCTGGAGTTTGCTGAAATTCATGGCCATTGAGTCTATGATGCTATCTAACCATCTTATCCTCTGCTGCCCCCTTCTCATTTGCCTTTTCCAGGTATTCATTAATCTGCCTAAGGTGGAGACTCCAATCGTACTTGCCCAGACCTAAGTGATCTTATAGGTTTCTACCGATAAAAGTGAATGAATTACATTTGATGAATGAATGTATGTTAATGAGTTTAGGATGAATTTAGATGCCAGTGTTCCTTTTCCTGTCACCAAAAGCTCTATTCAAAAGCTTTTTGACCATACCTGTATATGAGTTAGCTTAGGTGCTTAAGACATGTCTTTTCTTTATGTTGATGATCCTTGACCTCTTTTAAATAATCCTTTTAATTTTCTAATGTTATGCCAAACTTTGTTTCCCCTTGAAGCATTTAACAGAATGGTCAAAAATATAAAAATTAGAGTCAGAGTAACATTGGCAAGGTCCTAGCTCTACTCTTGACCAGCTGTGTGATCTTTTCTTTATTACTTCATTTTCCTATGCCTTAATCTTTATGTGTATAGAATTCAGATAATAAAACCTACCTCATGGGTTGTTCTGGAAATTAAAAGAAGTAACACAGATGTATAGAACAGACTTTTGGACTCTGTGGGAGAGGGAGAGGGTGGGATGATTTGGGAGAATGGCATTGAAACATGTATGTTATCATGTAAGAAATGAATCGCCAGTCTAGGTTCAATAGAGGATAGAGGATGCTTGGGGCTGGTGCACTGGGATGACCCAGAGAGATGATATGGGGAGAGTGGTGGGAGGGGGGTTCACAATTGGGAGCTCATGTACACTCATGG